>LOEQ01002916.1:79004-99113 GCA_001685075.1 Bramus lutescens | reverse complement strand
TCATTACAGATGGTTGTGAGGCACCATGTGGTTGTTGGGAATTGAACTCAGGACATTTGGAAGAACAGGCAATGCTCTTAACCACTGAGCCATCTCTCCAGCCCTGGTCTACATTGTTTTACATGTTGATATCCTGTCTCCTTGGCACTATTAGTTAAAAAGTCTCCTTTTCAATGTTTTCTGACTACCTTATCAAAAGTTACATGGCTGTGGTTTATTTCTGTATTACTTAGTTCATTTGTATGTATACAGTAATTGTTAGTGTGGTTGTGTAGTATAATCTGAGATCAAGTATTATATTGTCTCCAATATTACTTTTAAGCCAAGGATTGCTTTGATAGTTGGGATCTTTTGTGTTTCTATAATGAAGTTTTAATTTTTGTTTTGAGACAGAGTCTCCTTACCCTCCCTTCACTGGCTTGGAATTAACTCTGTAGACCAGGCTGGCCTCAAACTCAGAAAGATCAGCCTACTTCTGCCTCCTAAGAACTGGGATTAAAGATGTGTACCACCAGGGCTGGCCATGTGTGATATGATTAATGAGTTCTTGAATTTGGTTTGTAAATTTCTTTTTAGAGGAATTTTTGCTCCTATATTTTTTAGGGAAACTGATGTATTCTTTTCTTTTGTTGTGTTCTGATCTGGTATTGCTATCAAGATAATGTGAACTTTGTAGGATGAATTTGATATCTTTTCTTTCTGTTTTATGGAACAGTTTCAGGAGTATTAGAACTTTCATAAATGATTGGTAAAATTTGGGAGAGAATCTATCCAGCTGGGTTATTTTTTTTTGTAGAGGAGCTTTTTGTTTCAATCTTATTGTTTATTACTGATCTATTTAAATCATTTATATTTTATTGATCTAATTTTGATGGATCTTATATGCTTAAGAATTTTTCTAGTTCTTTCATATTTTCCAGTTTTTTTTAAAAGAAAAGTTCTCAGAGTATTCCCTAATGTTCACCTGTATTTTATTAGCCTATATTGTAAGATCCCCTTTTATTTCTATTTTACTGATGTGGATTTTTTTCTGTCTTTGATTTGTTTGGCCATGATGTTAGTTCTCATTTCAAAGGATCATTTTTTGTTTTGTTGCTTCTGTGTTCATTTACTCTCTGATTAATTTCTTCCTTGATCTTTATTATTTATTGGGTTTTTTTTTGCTACCTACTGCTTTTGGGTTTGCCTTGTCCCCTCCCACCACTCCATGGCATTGGGAGTGTATCAAAATGGTATTTGTTTGAAAAATCTCACTGACTTTAAAAATGTAAAAATTCGTAGTTATAATCTTTTCTCTTAAAACTGCCTGAGGCTATCTCGTAGCTTCTGGTAAGTTGTGTTTTCACTTTGCACTTTGAATTGTTTATTTTTCCTACTGTTTTCTTCCATGGCCCATTTTAGTCATCTAAGGATGTATTGTTCAGTTTTCAAGTATTTATGATTTGTGTAATTTCTTTTGCTGTCAGTTACTTGTTTTATTCCACCATGATTGGTTCTTTTGTATGCGTGAAGCAAGACTTGCATTGTATTTCTAGTAGGCTCCATTGATCACTTGTAAGAACTGGGGTATAGGAATGAGGGGAAACTGTGTACTGCATGCAAGATAAACAAACAAACGCCGCTGTCCCAGCACTTGGGAGGCAGAGGCAGGCAGATCTCATGAGTTCGAGGCCAGCCTGATCTACAAGAGCCAGTTCCAGGACAGGCTCTAAAATTACAGAGAAACCCTGTCTCAAAAAACAACAACAACAAAAAGATAAACAAACAAACATAAACAAAAGAACAAAAAAAACTGCATCTGGATTTGTGAGGACAGGTGGTCTTGTTCCAAAGTAAGCCTTCTAGTCTCTTTTGAGCAGGGTCTCCTACCTTACTTTTTGAACATGGCCTCTGCTTTCCTTAACTTTACCAGGAACCCATGTGGCTGTAGCTGTATGTGTTTGTCTTGGCTTCCTTTTCTTGACAGTTTGTAGCTGTTCAATCAGTGTTGCTGAGTTTCCAAAGCTCTTCTCCTTTTTTGGTTTAGAATAGTGTATTCTGTATATACTGTCTTATCTCTTTAAATGGGTCATCTAGAAGCTGGTTTCAGTCTGGGATCTTATTACATTGCATTTGTTGGCATCTAAGGTTGAAAATTTGGTATGGAAAAGTAGGATGGGAGTCTTTTCTCTTTCAGTCTCATTGGTTCTTTTAGTTGTGTATAATATGACCACAGAAACATTAAAAAGAAAAATGTCAAGCCAAACAATTCTTTGAAAGATTTGTGGACATTCAACTATTTTGACTGCATGATTTTGGGAGTGCTTAGTATACTCTGAGTATAAACTTTATTCATTCCAGATTCATATTGTCTCAGTGAAAATCCCTTTGAAAGGGAAATGAGTTGACTTTCTTTCTAAATCTTTTCATATAATAGTAGCAACAAACTATAATAATATAACAAAATATGATGATGATGATGATGATGATGATGATGATGATAATCTCTTTGTAGCTCTGGCCATCCTGGAGCTCACTATGTAGACCAGACTGGCCTTGAATTCAGAGATCTGCCTTCCTCTACCTTCTGAGTTCTGAGATTAAAGGTATCGCCTCAATGCTACGCACAACTTCTTTATTAAAGCTTCTTGACCATGTATTTGGAGTTTCTACTCTCTACTATGCAAAAGAAGACAGTAATTTTTATTCTCAAGAATACCTTCTAAAAAGTTTCAGGTTAATCATGCTTTTATTTTAAGTACATTTTCTGACATTTGATCCATTGTTCCTTGCTTTAAGATGTGCTTTTATTATGTTTTCATATATATGTTTCAAATATTTCAGAAAAATCATCTACTGTAGATATTTTTTAGCTTGTTTCTTTTTCTGTCGGTGTATGTGTGTGTATATGTATGTATGTATGTATGTATGTATGTATGTATGTATGTATGTATGTATGTATGTATGTATGTATACCCTCACTGTTGGAAATTGAACTCAGAACCATATACATGCTTATTAGGCTCTCTTTCTATTAAGCTATGTCTGCAGCCTTATTAACCTTTAAAAGAAGGAATTCTTCCTAGTGTTTTTAAAATTAAAAACATGATTTCCTCTGTCTTATAAGGTCTACCCTACCAACAAAATTATTATTTAATCTATAATTTTGTTGTCTTGCCTAAAATTTATACATGGACATCTCTCCAAGTAATGCTTACAGTATTTTGGTGTGTTATTTTCCTGTTAAGAAGTTCACTTTGCTTCATTCCTATAACATTGTCAACTTCATCATATTTCTTGCTTTCATCTTGGTACATTTGCTGTAATGTACTGAATATCTGTTAATCTTTGCATATACTCCAGTTACTTTCAGCACATTTTTTCAGTGATCATTCTTCATAATGTGTGAATTTGTCTTATGGATAGAAGAGGCAATCTCTTAGTTGTGTATCACAAGCTTGTGGACACTTAGTGGATAGCTACGTAATATTTAAATGGAGAATGAGTACATGACTGTTTCAGATCTGGTATTTCTTTACTTTTTCCCACATATTCTCTTCTGGGATGGTTTTGTGTTCCTCCAAAGGCATAACGATCCTGCCCCTGTATATTTTTAGTGCTTAATATAACTGGTGGTTGGGGCTTATGATTTCTCTGAAGATCACATGCTTAGGATAGACAAAAGCCTTTCTAAGATGCTTAAAAACAAGAGTGCCTATGTTCTACTACAGCTGTCACTTGAAAAAGATCTTTGGATATTGAAGCTTGCTGATTATTTAGAATTTCACTGTGTAGGAAATGGCTTATTATGTAAAACCCTAAAGTTTAATAAAAAATGTTTTAACCTGTCACTGTGGCTACTTTAAACTACAAGAGTATCCAAAGAGACCTCAATCTGGTTGTTTCTATTTTCGTCTTTGAAATATGCAATCTTTAAAAATGTTCCTGAGAAGATTCTCCTCTTAAGGAGGGGACACCAACTTTGAAAATAAGCTATAAATATAGTTTTATCTTACTATATATTATCATAACTGATGATTTTTCTAGAAATGACATGTAACTTGTATGTTTCTCATCTGTTTCAGGATGCTTTAATCTGGATCCCAATAGAGTTTTGGATGTAATTTTAGAAGTATTTGAATGCAGGCCAGAGCACGATGACTTCTTTATATCTTTATTAGAATCTTATATGAGCATGTGTGAACCACAAACACTGTGTCATATTCTTGGGTTCAAATTCAAGTTTTATCAGGTAAAAATGTGTATATATGTATACCTATAGGTTAACTTTATAACTTTGTGTGTTTAGTTTTATATCTTATTTTCACTGTAGTATTTGCTAGTTGCAGCTCAAACATTTAGCTGAGGAGATAGAGAAATGGAAAGCTGATGATATTATTTATATGATTATATTATGATTTATATTAACACTTTAAATGATCTGACGAGAAAGTTTGGAGAAAAGCAGAATTAAATTTTACGTTATGAAAGACAGGGTCTGGTAATACTTGATTGAAGGAGGAGTAATAGTGTGTTGTGTAGGCAGAGACTACACATTTGTTTCCTGGCTGCCCAGACCCAAATAATCACACAGAAACTATTAATTATAATACTGTTTGGCTGATAGTTTAGGAGTATTCCTAGCTAGCTCTTACATCTTAACTTAACCTATTTTTATTATTCTGTGTTTCACCACAAGTCTGTGGCCTATCAGTAAGGTTCTGGAGTCCTTCTCCTGTGTAGCTACATGGCATCTCCCTGACTCTGCCTCCTTTCCTCCTCTATCTCTGCTTGGATTTCTTGCTTTGCTATATTCTGCCTTACCCTATGCCAAAGCAGCTTCTTTATTAACCAGAGAGAATAAAGCATATTCACAGCATACAGAGGGGAATTCTACATCAGTGGTGAGACTTCTGTGCAGAAATAAACTGTGATGCTAAAGATTGGTGGTGTGGGCATATCTAACAGATTGAAAGAATGGTCTGTAATCTTATGTGCCTGAATTGTAACATGGACAAAAAGTGGTAGAAAATCATCTCTGAATAGGTAGATGCATATTAGATTGTCATAGGCCTTTGGCTACATGTTCTTTTAGAATTTGATTATGTATATGAAGGGTATAAGAATTTTTAGGGATTTTATGAAGTACTTGAAGTGTATTTTGCATCTTTTTTTTTAATTTAACCAGTATAATAACCGTAAAGAATCCCTATTCTTTGGTTATTTCTCTTTTTGTCTGCCATATTATTGCTAATGCTATTTTCTAAAAGATTTAATGTATGTGCCTACTATTGAAAAATTGTTTCTGGTGGTATTATACTATTATAAAATTAACCACAACTTCTCATTTTCTGACCAAAAGCTTGAGAGTCCACCCCCCAGCCCCCATAGGATCCTCTGTGTAACAGCTCTGGTTGTCCTGGAACTCTGTAGTTGACCTCTAACTCAGAGATTTGTCTGCCTCTGTGTCCTGAGTGCTATAATTAAAGGTGTGCTACCTACTATTTCCTAGTTCCAGTCCCTGAAATAGGTCCAAGTATTTATTAGTTTTTAAAGGGCATCTTAATTATTTTAGATTTGATCAAGAAACCAACTGCTGAAATATAAAAGTAGAGAAAATTTAATTTGGAACATGATTAATTAAAATGTAGCTTACAAGTTTGGAGTGTGTACCTTTCAGATCATGTCACAGTGAAGACTGATGACCTTTTGAGAACCATCAAGTTAGTTAATTTTAGAGTTGTTTTACATGAACATATTGTTAGTGATATAACCAGTGTATAACTGAATTGTTTTCCTATATTTGAACAAAATTTTTTATGTTTTAAAATAATATTTAATATGTATTTTGGATATTTTTTAGGATTAAGAAATATTTGATGTTAGAAACGACATGCTGTTGTCAGAAATATCTTTCATAGTGCACTGTGTGACAGTATTACCTTCTTGCTATTGCCAGAGCTATCTTGGTTATTGTGAGAACTTCATCTTAGGACTGCTGAAAGGAAGAAAAGAATTGTCAGAGATTTTAAACAATTTGTGGTCTGTGAGGGAAAGTAAGGAAAGCTATGAAAACCAAAGTCTTATTTAAGGGATGGAATCATGGGTGTAAGCTCTTAGGAATGTGTAGTCACTAATTCCACACTCTTTCCTACCACTTCTTAAAAGCATTAACTCCCTCTTTTCACAACCCACACTGATAAAACCATTTAAAGGGGGATGGAAAGGGATGTGACAACTTTATAAGCAGAAATGCAGACGATGTTATACAGTTTAAATCTCATATTCTGTTCAAGTCTCCGCTTTTACTCATATATTCTTATGTGAATGCTTAGTCTCAACATTTTTTATTTTATTTAAATAACATTTTTTTCATTTATATACTGACCAAAGTTTTACCTCCCTCCTCTCGTTTTGGTTCCTTCTCCCACAATTCCCATATACCTTCTTCCCCATCCACTCCTCCCTCTCCATTCAGAAAGGAGCAGGCCTCCCATGGGCTTGAACAAAATATGGCACATCATGTTGAGGCAGGACTATAACACGAGGGCCTGCTCGTTGGGGTTTCTGTCCTACCCAGTTCCCCCAGCCGTTTAGCCCCGAAAGAATCACATGGAGATTCTGCATTAGTTATGACTGATTGGCCCATTAGCTCAGGCTTCTGACTAACTGTTGTAGCTCGTATTAACCCATTATTCTTATCTATGTTAGTCACATGGCTCGGTACCTTTCTCAGNATCAGCATTTATTTAAAATATGATTGACAGAATACAGACAATTCTCTCACACCACAGGACCAATCGCTTCCCCATGTATAAAGGCTGGGCAAGATAATTCAGCATGGGGAATAAGTTCCCCAAAATAAGCTAAGCACCAGGGACACGTCCTGATCTCACTGCTAGGAGCCTTCCAAACAGACCAAGCTACACAGCTGTCACATACATGCAGGGGGCCTAGGTCGGTCCCATATAGGTTGTTTGTTTGTACTCATCTGAGGATGTTTTGGGATGCTGGCAGAAATATTTGCCTCACTATTCCGATGTTTGGTTTTAAAAGGGAGAATAGTGAAGTGTATTGATGATAGGTAGAGAAGAGAAAAGATTTTAATTTTACTTTATACCCTAAAGATTTTTTTTTCCTTTCAGGAACCAAGTGGTGAGACACCATCATCTTTATACAGAGTTGCAGCAGTGCTTCTGCAATTTAATCTCATTGATTTAGATGATCTTTATGTACATGTAAGTTGAGTGGTCTGTTTTGGCTTCTGTTTCTCAGGGGCAGGGAATACGAGTAGATAGCTATATAGTGCTTCATTGTTGGCTCTAGACTCCTGGGCTGTGTTTTTTTTTAAGCTTTGTCTACCTTAAAAAATTAGTGGATTCTCTTCTTTGACAAACTATGGAAATTGAATTCCTCTTAATCACCCTTATAGGTTTCAAGATTGGATAAAAAAAAACTCTTTTGAATCATCACCAGTGCTTAGCTCATGGGGAGAAAGGTGAAGCACTCAGCAATGTAGTGCCAAGCTTCTTTATTTTACATGTGACTTGTAGGAAATAGGGAATTACCTAGATAGTTTTAGGTAAACATTGCTGTATTTTTATTTTTAGTATATTAAATTTTTTTTCAGTATGTTTACTGTTTAATAATTCACCATTATTGGGACTTATTGTTGGGTCTAGTATCTAGAAGAGTTTATTATGGTTGTGAAAGATGACTTCTAGTTCATCAAGAGTTGAGCTGCCAGTTTGGGAAGCTAAAGTTTGCAGTACACTCTTATTAGTTTCTGCTTTGGGATATCTGTTGACTTAAAGTAATTCACAATTGTAGTCTTGGCTGCCTTTGAAATCATGTTCTAATTTCCTTCCTATTTGTATGCTGTGGCTAGAGAGTTGAATAAAAAGATTGTCTCTACCTTGCAAAGTCACATTGTGGCCTTGTATGAAGATGTAGTCTGTTGTGTGAGCTCGTAGTAGATAGTGATCACATTCATCAGTGGGTGGGCTGGGTGTTGGAAAACTTTCTAAACTAGTGAGGGTGAATTAGGATCATATAAGAATAGATATTTTCCAGACTGAAATGGTAGAAATATATAGGTAAAATTAAGTAAGTTTAAAAGCCAGAAATTCCACAGCATTGGAGTTACCTATGTAAGGAAACCCTAGGAACTTGAGAGTGTTTGAAGCCTAGGTGGTATGAGGGAGTAATGAGGATGGAGAAGCAGGTTGGAACTAGACCATTGGAAGGCTCCTAGCTGCATAGAGTGGATAGTTTGAATTTTTTGGGGGGGATGAGAGAACCATTAAGGATTTAAAGAAAAATGATACATGAACTGAAACTGCAATATTGGTTAGAAGATGAAGTATTATTGGAAGGCCTAAATAACAGATCTGAAATGATAATGAACATAAATACTCATGTTCCAGGTTAGTAATAAATACAAATAGACTATGCTGCTATTTTGAGATGATATGGGTTGACAAATTGGATTTATATGCCAGTATAGAGTCTATGTGAGACACAACTAAAGCCGTAGCATCAGGAAATTATAAGTAAGCTATGTGTAGTGGCTCATGTCTGTAATCAGTACGCAGGACAGTGGCAGGAGTTTGAGGTCTGCCTGGTTTACATAGCAACTTCCAGGCTAATTAGAGCTATGCAGAGAAAACTTCTCTCAAACAAACAAACATGCAAACACCAAAAAGAAAACAGTGAAAGTAAAATAGTGAGGATTTTATAGTTAGAAGAGACTTTCTAGTAGTAGAACCTAAAGAGAATCATTTAAGGCAGTGGTTCTCAATCTTCCCAATGCTGTGACCCTCAAATACAGCTCCTCATGTTGTGTTGACCCCCAACCATAAAGTTAATTTTGTTGTTACTTCGTAACTGTAATTTTGCTGCTGTTACAAATCGTAATGTAAATATCTGTATTTTTCGATGGTCTTAGGTGATCCTGTGTAAGGGTCATTTGACCCCAAAGGGGTAGAGAATCACACATTGAGAACTGTTGATTTAAGGGGTTATGTGTTGCTCCATGTAAGAGTGCTTTATGTGGCTTATTCAGGGTCTTGGATTTAAACCCCAGCACTGCAAAACAAATAAAAACACACCAGAGAGTGTTAATGATGTTCACTAAGAAGATAAAATCATTCTAATTTTATATACACCAAATCAACATATTTTGAAAATACACAGAACTGGAAGTTGAGATAAATAAAAGCATTGCATACCATTTATCTATTAGTTACTGTCATCTAGGTAAAAGAATGTACACTAGCCATTGAAATATATCAATAACAATATGTTTGCCATTCAGAATGAAGAAAAGTTACTTACCTCTTTGGACATGTCTCTAGCAAATTGACTGTTTCTCCCTTTTCTTTGATTGATAGGATGAAGCATACAGTATTTAATATTTCACCTTTTAATGTTCACTGGTTGTTTTCCTTACATTAGCTATAGCTAATGAATTGAAATGGATCATGCGTTTTTACTGGGGTAAAAACATTTCTGTTGTAGCTCACTGTAGTGTCTTGTAGAAGCTAAGTGGCTCTTTTGGTTTGGTTTTCATTTGTGTCAGGTTTATTATTAAATAATAATAATAATAATAAAACCAAAAAGTTCTGTCCCAAAGAGTATAGCTTTAGAGTCTCCAGAGTGCTGGGACTAAAGGTGTGCGCCACCACCGCCTGGCAGGTTCATTATTATGAAATGCTTATGGTAACAGTCCTCCACATGTACAAGGTAACTGATTTGAGATAATCAAGTTTCACGATAGGGAGTTGACAAAATACTGCTTTCTTTTTTGTATTGATTTAGAAACTAGTTTGTGACTTACTATGAGATACCAAGGTATTACTAGTTTTTATAATAGATAATCAGAACATTCAAATCTACCTTTTATATATATAATCTTTGGAGTTTGACTTTTAAAGGGGCAATACATAGTTTTTCTTTGTTTTGGTGATACTAAAGTTCAAACATGGGATCTAGTCATGCCGGGCAAACTTTGCTCTCTTATCACTGAGCACCCTTCCTCCTGATATTTTCAGTGGAATAAGTACATATTTTGGGTATATTTATAAATTCAGTGGTGACCATCTCTGTAGTGTGAATTTAGAACATTTAGCATACCAAAGATATGAAACATTTATTGCTACATGACTTTAAAATGTGTACAATATTTAGGTACTAACCTTTTAAAATTGGACAATAAGGCTTATTTGGAAGGAAGTCATAGGTATGGGTAAACTAAACTTCTTATTTGTAGATTTATTAATTGGACAATAGAATTTGCCTTTATATGTATAAGCTATTCATATTAACTCTTATGAAATTTTAATGATCTCTTTTTAGCTCCTTCCAGCTGATAATTGCATTATGGATGAATACAAACGAGAAATTGTGGAAGCTAAACAAATTGTAAGAAAACTCACAATGGTTGTATTGTCTACTGAGAAACTTGATGAACGAGACAAAGAAAAGGACAAGGATGATGAGAAAGTAGAAAAGGTACATCATTTAGTCTAGTAAAATTTTCAATGTTTAAAATCACTAAATTTAATTTCTCATCATTAATCACCTTATAAAAATAAAATTTCTTAGTTTTGAGTATGTTAAAATATGATTTGGGTAATATTCGTTTGGATTTTAATATGAATTGTACCTTTAGAAAGAAAACTGCTCTTTTTGTTTCTTGTATAAATTTTAAAAAAAGTCACAAAGTATATTGATTTTATTTTTGCTGTCTATATAATATTCTTCAAGTAGTAAGGAGATTCTCAGAGTTGAATGAATTCTAGTGTCTCCTGCATTATAGCATGAAGTCAAAGTTAATTCCAAATTTATAAATTATATTGCCTATGTTTGTGCTAAATGGAAAAATAAAACAAAAAAGATCCTATTTTTTCAAGTCACTAAAAATTCAGGCAGTTGTTAAAATTCCTAGATATTGTAACTTTTTTGATGTGCATTAATTGTGATATTTAGCTGAAGTTGTAAAGAGAAATATCTGTATTCCAAGTATCATTCTTACTCTTGTTCATTTTTAGCCACCTGACAACCAGAAGCTTGGTTTGTTGGAAGCCTTGTTAAAGATCGGGGATTGGCAGCATGCACAGAACATCATGGATCAGATGCCTCCATACTATGCAGCTTCACATAAACTAATAGCTCTAGCTATTTGCAAGCTTATTCACATAACTGTTGAGCCTCTATACCGAAGGTATGCGACTCTGAATTAAGTGCTAAGAACTAGTTTGGGATTGCTAAAAAGATATGTGTATTTCTGTCTTTTCTCTTTAAATCTGGAATATCTATTACTATATTTTCTCAAAATGGAAGACTATTCACAGGGCATGTCAGCCACGTTTACACAGCTTCTCTCCTAATGTCCCAGTGTTCTAGAATATGTGCTGCAATGTTATATGAAAACATAGGTTAAACTTCTGGAGCCTTTCTACATTTATTGAGAGTGAAAATACCTTTCTTTTGTTTTTAAACTTTTCTTCGTGGGAGGCAGAAAATTTCCCCCTTTTTATTAACCTCAGGGAAACATTACTCTATTCTGGGGTTAATGACTCTACATGTTAGTATTCTGACCCTCAGGCTGCTTTTTGGGAATTTACTAGCGTAGTTCCTCTTACTATCCTGGATGTGTCCACTAGCCCTGTAGATGTCAGCCTATTTAGGGAACTTAGGAGCAGTATTAGCAGCAGCTCTGACTTCAGCCTTGTAAATAAAGCCTGTTTCAGGCCTCTCAAAAGCCCCAGCCTTCATGACTTGTGCATAGCCACTAGCTGCTGCTTTCATTGCGACTTGAGGTGTAGACAGCACAGACCTCTTCTCAGAGATCAACTCCTGTGACTTCAAAGTAAGATACCTGCTTAGTATGTAAGAACTCTGTGCATGCTGTCCTTTCTAGTATTGTCCTTCAATTGTCCAGTTATCTTGCCTACCCCTCCTTCCTCATACTCAGTGTAAGTAGTTGAACTCAGATTGAGAAATGTTTGATTTCATCTTGTCGTACATCTGAGGGCCATCTCTTCTTCATTCCTATATCTATATTCTCTATGTTGGCCAAGCTTAACTTAAACTGATGTTATATGTTACATGAGAGCTACATTGAGAATTCCTTATTTAATTTGCTATTTTGAAACATTCTCTTTCTGAGCTTTGTTTTTATGCTTATTAATTTTTTATATTAATTTTCACTTGAGAATTACTATAATAGAGTTAGTGATGGCTAGAATAGATATACAAGCAAGAAAATTATTGTGTTAAGATATTTGGGTTTAATAGTGCATAGATTTCTAAATCTTGCTTCTTTTTTTATAGAGTTGGTGTTCCTAAAGGTGCTAAAGGCTCACCTGTTAGTGCTTTGCAAAACAAGTTAGCACCAAAACAAGTGGAGAGCTTTGATGATTTGAGGAGGGATGTATTCAACATGTTCTGTTACCTTGGTCCTCACCTATCTCACGATCCCATTTTATTTGCAAAAGTCGTGCGCATAGGCAAGTCATTTATGAAAGAGGTCAGTAAGATTTTTCTTCCTAGTAGAAAATTAAAATTTTAAATGAATATATTTGTTTTGATGAGTATTTCTAAAAGCAGAAACAAAGTAAACATTATGTTAGGAAAGTTGTATTGAGTAAATTAACTCAGTTTATGGAAAGTCCATGATGATTCATCAGATACCTCCCTTAGGAAAATCCATATTTTGAATTCTGTTATAACTAGCACTTTTTTTACTATTTTTCCCCCTTATCTGTCTTCTGTGTATTTTCTAGCATGCGGTTTTGAATCATTACTATTAGCTGTTTGTTTTTAATTTTTCCAACCACAAACTCCTGGGCTTATTATTTCTATTTTTTTACTTATTTTTGGTGATAGGATTCAACTTGGCGTTTTGTGTTCTGAGTATATGCTCTACTGTGGAGCTGTGTTCCCAGCTCATCATTTTTCTTTTTAAGTAAAGCTTTTATTGAAATAAATTATAGCTACAGAATAATATGTAAATTGTGAATGTATAGTTCATTGACCTTTCTAAAACTAAACACCCATGTGTCTATCACTTAAACCAAGAAATTGAATAGTACCAGCAACGCTCCTACCTCATTTATAAACTTAAGACTATTTATAAAACATATATGACATAGAATGTGCATATGACATGCATCTTTAGTCTTAAATTACCTTTTCCTACCTTATGTGTTGCTGTTTTCTGTCATTGTAGTTTTGCTTTTTCTATGATCTTATGTAAATAGTGTTTTCTTTTCTGATTTCTTTCACTTAATGTTTTGAGATTCATCATTCAAGTTATTACATGTATTAGTAATCCTTTTGATGAGTAATAATATTTCATTATATGTAAACACGTAGTTACTGATAAATTTACCAGGTGATGGATATTTAAGTTATTTCTGGTTGGGGTTGTTATAAAGATGCTTTAAATATCTATACTTTTGGGGGGCATATTTCTGCATTACCAGAAGTAGGATTTGTTAGTGAAATAAATAAGTATATGTTGAACTGTAAGAAATTACAAAATT
The DNA here is from genome assembly GCA_001685075.1 of Bramus lutescens. Taxonomy (NCBI): domain Eukaryota; kingdom Metazoa; phylum Chordata; class Mammalia; order Rodentia; family Cricetidae; genus Bramus; species Bramus lutescens. Next base: position 85,584 of record LOEQ01002916.1, on the reverse strand, counting down.
GCTGGATGTGATAGTGCACATTTTTTTAAAGATTCATTTATTATGTATACAGTGTTCTGCCTGCATGTATGCCTGAAGGCCAGAAGAAGGCACCAGATCTCTTTATAGGTAGTTGTGAGCCACCATGTGGTTGCTGGAAATTGAACTCAGGACCTCTGGAAGAGCAGCCAGTGCCCTTAACCTCTGAGCCATCTCTCCAGCCCTCCTGTGGTGCACACTTTTAATCCCAGAACTCAGGAGACAGATGCAGGCAGATCTCTATAAAATTTTCAGATCATTCAGGTTTATATAGCAAGCTCTGGCTATATATTAAAACCTTTCTTAAAGCAAAGAAGAAATTATGAAAACTGACAATGTCTGTAGTATTTTACATTTCTGAGAGCAATCTTTGAGACTTCCAGATGCTCCATAGCCTCACTGACACATGGTATTTTAATGCTTAAACTTTATCCATTTTAGTAAGTTGTGGTATCTTATTGTAGTTCCAATTTCTGTCATACTAGTGACTAATGTTGCGTATCTTTTCATGTACTTATTTGCTACTTATAATTATTTTTAGTGAAGTGTCTGTTCATGTTTTCTCCATTTTATATCACAGTCTTTTTGTTACTGAGTTCTAGTCTTTGTATATTGTTGGATTTTATCAAATAGGTGGTTTTTGAATTCTTTTCAGTCTGGTTTGCCTTCCCACTTTTAACTGTTTAAAAATAATTAAAGTGTATATGTGTGGGTGTGGCAGGAGTTTGTGCCAGTGAATGTGCTAGGGGAAGCCAGAAGAGGATATAGGATCTCTTGGAGCTGTAGTTAGAGGTGGTTGTGAACCAAACTCTGGTCCTATGGAAGAGTAGAGACTTTTCACCACTGAACTATCTCTCTAGCCCTTCGAAACTCTTTCTGTAGAGCTATGCCTCTGAAATTAAGAGTCCAACCTTAGTTCGATTCCTGGCATCTGCTTTGGGTGGCTCACAACCACCTCTAACTCCAGCTCCCCGAGATCCCATGACTCTGGCTTCCACAGGTACATGTACATACCTACACACAGACTCATAGGCATATATACATGCAGACAACTACAGATAATATGCAAACACCATTTTAAAAAGGAAAAATGGTATCTTATTAATTTCAGGTTAGTATGTTTTTCTCTTAAAATTTCCTGGATTTGGTGTGCTCAATCTGTTTTATTTAGTTTTACAACCTATATAAGACTTTCTCATAGAGTGTTGACCAGACTGTAGCATGCATCATAATTACCTGTCAGGCTTACTGAAATGCAGATTGTTGGTCCTAAACTTATGTATTTGGTCAATAGGCCTGGGTGTAAGGTGAAAATTTGCATTTCTAACATGTTTTCTGATGATACTGATGCTTCTGGTTCAAAGATCAAATTGTTACTTTAGTATATCAAGCAGATTTGATCCTCCTTTGTGGGCTTAAAAAGGGGTGGCAGTGACTAGTAATCTAAAATTCTGACCAGAAATCACTACTATTCTCTCTGCTCTAGCATCCTGGGCATTTTTCTCCTTGACATAACTGGGAGAGGACAAAAAAAATGAACAGAGCAACTTACAATTTTGCCATACTTTCAAGACTCCCTTCATATCAGACTTCTTGACTATAAGAATGCTGAGATTCCCAAAGAATACATGGCATTCTACATAGTGGGAATTTGTCATGTGTTGTTAGTAACATGTCTTGCCATTGCCATTGATGATAAGGCTCCTCACAAAGCCAAAAAATGTTGCTAAGATGAAAACTCTCACAAGAGTAGGAAGAGAGAAGAAAAGAGGCTCCATTGTGAATCTCCTACTCCCAGACACTGGGTGGAGGCGCTGACTGCTGCAGGAGACCTACAACATACATAACCACATAAGAGTCTTGTCTCTTTCCAGAATGCAAGGACAGAAAATAGTTGTTAGATTTTGTTTGTGAACCAGTCAGAGGAGTTTCTATTTTATATAGAAGCTAATTTTTATTTTATTTTTTATTAACACACAAAGAAGTTGGATTTATTATAGCATTTTCAAACTTTTTTTGCTTTTTTCTTTTATTGAAATTATTTTTTTATCACATAGTATATCCTGATTACAGTTCTCCTCCCTCTAATCTTCTCATTTCTTCCCAACTCCCCTGCCATCCAGTTTCACTCCCTTTCTTTTATTAGAAAACAGGCTTCTAAGGGATACTAATACAATAGAATAAAATATAGTAAGATATGACAAAAACTAACACATAGGAATTGGACAAAACAAACAGAAGGAAAAGTCCAAGAAAAGGCACAGGAAACATAGACCCACTCATTTGGACATCCAGGAATCCCATAAAAACACTAAACTGGAAGCTATACTGTATATACAAAGGGCCTGTTGATAGAAGGCCTTGCTCCCTGGTGTCCTGCACCACCTCTGGCTCCTATATTCTTTCTGCCTCCTCTTCTGTTGCACTCCCTGAGCCAGGGGTTGGGTGGGCTGAGGAGGTGGGTATTTAACGGATACATCCTATTTAGGGCATAGTGTTCCATCATTCTCTGTAATGTCTGGTTGTGGCTCTCTGTATTTGTTCCAATATGCTGCAGGAGGAACTGTCTCTGATGATGGTTGAGCAAGGCACTGGTCAATGAATATAGTAGAATGTCATTAGGAGTCATTTTATCATTTTTTTAAAGACCAGCAATTTTTGGTTTTACCCTAGGTCCCTGGAGTATCTAGTCTCAGGTGGTTACCCAAGCTGTTTCGGGTATGGGTTCCATCTCGGAGTGGACCTTAAGTCAAATCAGGTATTAGTTGTTTACTCCCCCAAGCATTATGCTATCATTGCCTTAGTGTATTTTGTAGGCAGGACAGCATTGTAAATCAAGGCTTTCTAGCTAGGATGGTGTTTATTTCTTTCTCTTTTGGTAGTGTGCAGAGTATCTTCCTATACTAAAGGAAGTAGAATATAGGGGTGAAGGCTCTATATAGGCACCAGCTTGACTGCTTCATGTTCAATGAGATCTGTAGGTATTGCCTTCAGCAATGAGGCTTTACCATCAGTTTTTGTAAAGCAATAACCTGGGTTGTTTGGGGATTCCCATGGGATTCCTTTTGCCAACAACTCATTTATATGTAACTCAATCCCAATACTGGAAGCTTCATTTGGTGACAAGAGTTGGCCAGCTGGACCTCTGTCACCCCTAGTATTTGATGGTTTCATTTAGATCCCTTTCATATATGTATATATTTTAGGAAACTTCTACTATAGTTGGTTTCCATACTACCCTTCAAATTTTCATTAATTTAGCTATCTCTCCCCATATTTTCTCTCTCATTCGCCCTCCTTTCTAAGTCCCCACTTAATCCTCCTATTTCTCGTCCCCTGCATGTTCACTCATAACTATTCTATTTTTGTTTCCTAATGAGATCTATCTGTCTATAGTTCCTTACTCTATACCTACCCTCTGTGGTTATATGGATTGTAGCTTGGTTATCATTGACTTAACAGCTAATAGCCACATATAAGCAAATACATACCATATTTGTCATTCTGGATATGGGATACCTCACTTATGATGATTTTTTTCTAGTTCCATCCTTTTACCTGCAAAATTCATTATTTCATGTTTTTATCAGCTGAGAAGTACTCCATTGTGTAAATGTACCACATGTTCTTTATTTATTCATCTGTTGAAGGACATCTAGGTTCTTTCTGGTTTCTGACTGTTATGAATAGAGCAGCAATGAAGACGGTTGAGCAGCTGTTTCTGTGGTAGGATGAAGCGTCCTTTGCATATATGCCTAAGCCTGGTAGAACTGGATCTTGCAGTAGAACAACTTCCATCTTCCTGTTGTCCTCCTTGTTCTTTGCTTCATTTCTGATTTTCTGAGAAGCAAACTTTTACTACATTTATTTTATGTGCGCATATATATGTATGTATGTGTCTGTGTGTGTATGTATGTATGTATGTATGTATGTATGTATGTATGTATGTATGTATGTATGTATGTATACCATAGCACTGTGTGAAGGTCAGCAGAGGACAGCTTGTTGTTAGTTCTCTCCCTCCACCATGTGGATCTCATGGATCAAGCTCAGATCCATGTCAGCCTTGATGACAAGCACCTTTACCTGATGACCCTATCTCATCAGCCCAAGAATGTTTCAAAACAACTAAACCTTTCATTAGAGTTGTTTTCCAAATGGAAACTATTGTGATTGATACTGTTTGTTATGCCTCCTACTGTACTTTTGCTATTATAATACTTTGGATACAAACCGTATGAGGAACTGAGGCCAAAGTCTGTTGTTTTTTTATTTTGAGATTTTATTTTTATTTTTTACCTTAGGATGTTTTGCTTGTATGTGTGTCTATGCTATCTGTGCATGCAGTGCTCACAGAGGCCAGAACAAGACATTGGGTTTCTTGCTGCTGGAATTAGAGATGTTTGAGCTACCATGTGTATGCTGAGATTTGAACCCAGGTCCTTTGTAAGAGCAGCCAGTAGTACTCTTAACCACTGAGCCATCTTTCCCCAAGTTGTATTTTCTTTGGTTGTTTGTTTGATTTTTGAGACAGGGTTTCACTGTGTATCACTGTCAGGTCTGGAACTCACAGGGATCTGCCTCCCTTGCTTCTCAAATGCTGAGATGTACACAACTACACATTGCAGAGACCAAGTTTGCTATAAAACAGTCCTGCTTTACAATGAGACCAATCAGGGAAAACCTACCGAGATGCTTGTGTTTGTATTTTTGTATTGTCATTTGTAATAATTGGTTTGAACTAAGATCACCTTTTTTTCCTCATTGATAAAGTATTCAGTCATATTTAGGAAATTTATCTTTTTGTGCAGCATAAATGTTATTGAGTAGGGGAGCAGGTTTGTGGGGGCATCAGTCCTTCTTGGCCACAGCCTCTTTCATGGCTGAAAGCATGTTGCTCAACTCTTCCCTCTTCCTCTTGGTGTGGATGTGTGCCCACTCTTTTCTTGATGAGCTGGAGCTAGAACTTGTCCTTGAACACCTTGAGCAGCTCCATGGTGTGCAACATGTAGGTCCTGAAGCTGCACACGTCCTGGATCATGTCCTGCATGAACTTGGTGTGCTTGGTGAGGTGCCAGCACTGCTGGCTATGCATCGGCTTGCTGGTGTGCTTTGCCACTTTGGCTTTTGTTGAAGCCCACTGCTTTGGGGTTGAACTGGGCCATAGCTGCTGCTCTAATGGCAGCTGGCACAGGAAGATTATGTAGTAATTTTAATATTAGCAAGTGGCAACTCTGTGTGAATGGTGTGTGACTTATTTTTTATGATACTTGTTTTGCTAAGAGTAGGAAATTAATGAGTATATACAAGTCCATACAAGAAAAAGGTAAAATACGTTTTTTAATTCATTTATTAATTGCTCCATCTTCCAAGAATAAAATTTTTTGAAGAGATATTATTAATGGTATATATGAGTGTGTGTGCATGTATGTGTGTGTATTGCATGCATTCAGGTGCCTGAGAAGCTAGAGATGACCATCAGATCCCCCAGAACTGGAGTTGTAAGTAGTTGTGAGCCAGTGTAGGTGCTGAAAGTCAAACCTAGATCTGCAAGAGCCACAAGTTCTTCTAACCATTAAGCTATTGTTCCACCCCCAAATATTTTGTTTTGTGACAACAGTCGTTGAAGCTAATTTCAAGACAAATTCACATTTGTGATACTGCTTACTTGTGAGAAGCTTTTTTTTTTTTTAACATGCATGACAGCAAACACTGCCATATCCTAAGTTGTTAGCATTCTGCTGTCTGATTTCTCACTGCTTGTTCTGGGAGCCTGTGCTACCCATAACAAGTAAGGTATGAATTGCCAGGGATCTAACACCACATAGCATTTTCTCAGCTGTTTTTTTTTTTAAAAATATATTCATGCATTTTGTGTGTGTGTGTCTTGTGTATGTACACATATATGCTTACATACATACATACATACATACATACCACAGAGCACATGTGGAGATCAGATTTGCTGGGGTCTGTTCTTTCCTTCTACACTGTGGATTCTGGGGGAATCAGTCTTAGGTCACTAGTTTTGCTTGCAGGTGCTTTTGCCACTGAGACATCTCACAGGCTCTCTTCTCAGTTTTCAACCACTGAAAGATCAGTCTATTGTCACGAAGATATTTCTACACAGACTCAGAATATACTGTGGTGTTGAACCTTTTTTTTAACCTACAGTGCTAATTTGCTACTGGTGCTTTCTAGGATTACTTGCCTGCACTTGAATATTGTTTGCTTTTGGGGAAAACTAAAATATGAGTACATTTCTTTAAACAGATTTAATATTTAAGCTATAATTTGTTCTAAAATTAGATGCACATGTTATTTATAAAGGAAACTATTCATATATAACAGTTTCCAGCAGTGGAAAAAATGAAAGAATTTCCAACTGTAATTTCCCATTCCTGTAACTCTTCTATGGGTTGTATTTTCAAATTACTATTTTATCTTGATATTTAGCCTGGACTTGCTTTAAACTCAAAATCCTCCCTCTACTCCTGAGTTCTTGGATTTCATGCATGTGTTACCACCTTCAGAAATTCTAAATTATTTTATTTTTTATTTA
>LOEQ01002916.1:66727-78978 GCA_001685075.1 Bramus lutescens | reverse complement strand
TGTATATAGATGTTTTGCCTCACTATGTGTCTGTGTAGCATATGTGTACAATATCTGTGGAGGCCAGAAAAGGGTGTTGGATTTATTGGAAATGGAGTTAGAGGTAGTTGCTAGTTGTCTCTTAGGTGCTGAGAATTAGACCTGGGTCCTCTGGAAGAGCAATCAGTGATAGTAAACATCTCTCTAGACCCATTGTAAATTATTTTAATAGGACCTGTTTTAGATGCTTTCTAGCAGAAAAGGTTTTTCATAGAGTAGTTTTGAGGTATGTATGTGCAGTTTTTAATCTGATATACTATACCTAGTAGGTACTTAATAATTGGTAGTTAATAATATGTAAGTTAAAATGGTGCTATAATTTTACAGCCAATCTAGTCACAAATCTTAAATGTTTTCATCAGAGGTAATAGTAACAGTCCTAAGTAGCATTTGAAAAATAAGGTGGTAAATTGTTAGATCATTACTCATAAGAAGCTATTTATTTAGTTTTATTTATAATTCTCTCTTTATTTCTCAACTTTCTCAAAGCCTGTTTTGATGCCTCTATTTTTTAATTTTTCAGGTGTTGAGTATTGTATAATGGCATTGTCTTTTATACCTTTATAGAGTCATGTTGGAACCTCAGTTGATTTTGATGATGGCCTTTCTAACCCTAGTTGAGTGCTCTGTTTTACTCAAATTTAAAATTCAACTGTTGAAAGCACTTCAGATGTCTTGTAGCATAAGAGTTGTCACTTCAAAGATAGGAACTGTGTCCTCTTTTCACAATTTAAGTGTGTGATGCTTAGTAAATAACTGCAGCTTGCACCCACTTCCTGATGTCTCCTGCTTCAGCCTAGTGCTGACTGCAGCATAGAGTATTGTATGGCTGATGTTTAATGCTATTCCCAATCTGAAAGTGAAGTAAACTAAAAGAAAAGGAAGAGATAAATAGAGTAGGATGTTGTTTTAGTTAGTTTTTTTTATTGCTGTGAAGAGACACAGTGGCCATGGCAACTCATAAATAAACATTTAATTGAGGTGGCCTGCTTACAGTTTCAGAGGTTCAATCTGGTATCATCATCAGGGTGGGGAGCAGGCATATGTGGTGGTGGAGCTGAGAGTCCTTACATCTTGATAGGCAGGCAACAGGAAATTGATTGGCTGTCACATTGAGGGAAGCTTGAGAAAAAGAGCCCTCAAAGTCTGTCCCCACAGTGACATACTTCCTCCAACAAGGCCAAACTTCCTAACTTTGGGGGCCATTTTCTTTCACACCATCATAAATATGTTCATCTTGTTTAAAAATTGCTTTAATTTGTGTGTACCTCCTGATTTATTTCTATTAATCCTTGTTGTAATGAGCTTTTGATAGGAAGGTTTACTGCTCTTCTAGGTAGCTTTGCTTTATGTCCTATATTTTTAAAATTTTCCTGCTTATGAAATATTAAGAATTGATATGTGGACATTAGAAACTGACTAGAGTTACTCAGGGAAGTAAACCAGCTCAGTTACGGTAAAAATACTTTATTTCTATGGAATAAAACTATGTAGTTTTACTAGGTTTAGATCACAGCATGGCAGGAAAAAGGGGTAGTCTTACATCCTTAAACTATAATAAACTGTAAGCCTAGTTTTTCCGGTTATGGCCTATCCTTATTTCTGCCTCCTACTAGATGCACAGTATGTTATCTGAATTATCAGTCCTCTACCTCAAAGAAAACAACAATAGCTATTTAGTTGTTTCTGACAGCACACTCCTTTATGATTGAAATGTAGGTGGATTTTTCTGTCCCGCCTGCCAAGTCCTAAATAAACAATACAGAGACTTATTAGTCATAAAACCTTGGCCACAACTTAGGTTTGTTCCTAAGTAGCTCTTATAATTTAAATTAACCCATTTTTTTATTAATTTACGTTCTCCCATGTGGCTTTTACCTCTCTTCCATTTTGTGTATCTGACTTGTTCTGTGATCATTTGGCTTCTCGAGACTCTGCCCTTCCCAGCACTCTCTGCTCCCCTAGCTATTGACTATTTAGCTTTTTATTAAACCATTCAGAGTGACATTTCTTCACAGTGTACAAAAAGACTACTTCATAACAGGGAATTCCTTATTTGCTGACAAACTATCAGTTGACTCAGTTTTATCTGTGAAAGAGAACCCTATTTTCTTGAACCTGCCAATTCGAAGAAGATACGTTGGTATGCATCCTAAATCATTGATAGATTAAAACTAAAGCACCTAAGACTTCTCTTTGGGAATATCTTTTTTATTTTATTTTATTTTATTTTATTTTATTTTATTTTTTGGGAATATATGATAACTTGCTCAAACACATGCAAAAGAATCCCTTTAACAAGAAAATCAGATAGTTGGTGTTGCATCATAGCTTTCTCCTTTGCTTGCTTCAGTTTTGACCTTTGCCTTTTCCTGATGTTTAGACTGTTCTTATGTGTCAGTTCTTCACTTGTATTTTTGGGTTTTCTGCCTTTATAAACATATACACCTATAGGCATCACTAATGTTTTTGTTGTGTTTGTTTAAGATAAGGTCCCTTAATTAGCTCTGGCTGTCTTGGAACTCACTATGTGAGAACAGGCTGTCTTTGGACTCTTCAGAGATCTGCTTGCCAAGTGCTGGAATTAAAGGCATGCACTACTATGCTCGGCTTACATAGTATCATTTTAAGTGACTAGATAGCATTGTCAAACAAGTCACTTCAAGGTTCAGTCTGTATTGGGATAATAAAGACCCAAAATGTGATTTTTTTCTTATGTCAGCAGTTTCACAAATAATTTGGACTTACTTTTTGTTGAGCATTTTGATAGTGGTGAATTACAATGCAATTTAGATTCATTTCCTTTGTTTTGAGTTTTGGTTATATTAGTATTTGATTATATTGATTTTGTAAAGTAGTGACTCTCAACCTGTGGGTCCCAACCATCAGGAAACATATTTCTGATGGTCTTAGGACCTGAGACACCACTCAGTAACAAAATTACATTCATGAAGTAGCAACAAAGAATTTTATGGTTGGGGGTCACCACAACATGAGGAACTGTATCTCAGGGTCATGGGTTCGAGCCCCACGTTGGGCCCCAGATGAAGGCGTAAGCCATAAACAATCCCACATTGGTTCGGAATTATAATTAATAGAATAGTTATTTATTTAAAGGGGAAAAAACTTATAGATCACAGTCCTCTGCGCAATCAGGAAAGGAGCCTAGTCGCTGGAAGCGGAGCCGGAAGCCAGNCGGAGGGCAGTTGCTGCTTTTTTAAAGAGAGAGAGACCACGCCCCAGTGGGCTGATATCTCAGTGGCTATTGGCTGAAGGGGCGGAAGGAGCTCCCACAACACCTGTATTAGAGGATCACATCATTAGGAAGGTTGAGAACTGCTACTGTGAGGGAATGTGGATTGAAAATATAAATTCATTAGAAATAAATGGTTTTGATGATTACAGTTTTCTTAAGTTTAGTAACTAATGCTTAATATAAGTTTTAGAAGCTTTGGTTTATAATGATATTAAGAATTGTCACATAAAACTGATACTTAGTGTTGGGGATAATAGCCCAACTAGCAGAGTGCTTGTCCAGTGGTCCTAAAGCCCTGGGCTTGAACCCTAGTACTTCATAAACTGGATGTGGTGACACACACTTATAATTCAAGCACTTGGGAGGTGGAGGCAGGAGAATCAGAAGCTCAAGGTCAGCCTGGACTACAAAGAGACTTGGGAACCAGCCAGGACTACTGCATGAGACCGTGTTTCATAGACACACATGTAAAAATAAAGAAACAAGCTGTACCCATATTTATACTTAAAATTCATGGATTTTAACATTATTTAGAGGTTAATAGTATACATAAAAATTTAAAATGTTTCTTAGTAATGTGTTGTATTTCAAGTAACCATGTATGTAAAAAGGCAAACATCTAAGTAATATAATTTAATTTTTAAAATTATAAACTAGTTAAACAACTTTTAAATATATTATTGTCTTAAATTTTAGTTTCAGTCAGATGGAAGCAAACAAGAAGATAAAGAAAAAACGGTAAGAGACTGAAAATATTAAATAATGGGTGTGTTTGTCAAATGTAGCATGCTGAATATTTTACTATGAAGATTTAACTACCATCAGAAATAATTATTTTATAATTTATGTGCTCAGTACAGCACCTGGCAGCTTGGTTATATTTTTCTTCTAAAGCCAACGTCCTCTTTTTGAAGTTTACCATATTATATAAGGAAAAAGGTTAAACCCCTCATTGTTTTGCTACTTCCTTTGCATCTCACCACATTTGCTATCTTGGATGGAAAAAAGACAATGATAGGGTGGGGAATTATATATATTGTGTTATGAGATTTAAAAATAGCAATTCTTTTAAGACTGGTACTCCTATTTTGACAATATATTGAAATAAGACCCTTATTGACATATTTTTTCTTGCTTTCTTCTTAGGAAGTTATCCTTAGCTGTTTGCTTAGCATTACTGACCAGGTATTACTTCCATCTCTTTCTTTGATGGACTGCAATGCTTGCATGTCTGAGGAACTATGGGGGATGTTTAAAACATTTCCCTATCAGCATAGGTAAATACTTACTCAGATTGTTGATTCCTGTTAATTAATTCTAGTGCACTAACTTTTAAGCACCTAATGTTTTTTCTAATTTTTCATTTAATTTTTTAAAGATACCGTCTATATGGCCAGTGGAAGAATGAAACTTATAATGGTCACCCACTTTTAGTAAAAGTTAAAGCTCAAACAATAGACAGAGCCAAGTATATCATGAAGTAAGTTTTATTGTTTTTTATATTAATCCTATTTATGTCTGGATATACTTTACTTTGTTTCAGCTATCTTGTTGAGAGTCTTAATTTAGAGAAAGCTCATAAATATTTGTTAAAGGTATAGCTGATTATATATTGTAGCTAGAATGACTTAAGTTTTATGTAATCTTATTTTAATTACAAGTTAATATTTTTTTTTTTTTAGATTTATATGTCTATGTATGTGGGCATATATATATGCTATGGTATGCTTGTGGAGGTTGGGAAATAACTACTGGAAATGGGTTCTCTCCTTACTACATGTGTGCCCTGGGAATCAGACTGTGTTTGTAAGAGTGATATTAATTATACTTTCCCATAAATTATTTGAAGCTTACGAAAATTGTGTACTTTATCCTAGTATGGGTCAGACTGGAAAAATAGCCATGTGGATGGTCACAGTTGTTGCATAGACTATATATAATGGGGTGGGAAAATAGACAAGAAAATATCTAATTATTTAATGGGAGAAGAAGTTATTTTAGGAAGTAATTGTTGAGGAGATGTAGGCTTGGTGCTTAAAAGAGATTTGGCTTAAACCTACAGATATAGTTTCTAGGTTATCAAAATCAGGTCAGGTTGTATAAATCATAACATAGTACATAAACACACGTATATACACATATATGAGAATGATCAGGCCGTGTGTGTGTGTGTTATTATTGTTTGTGCTAGGTACTGAGTGCTTTATCATTTTCTTGATTCTCTGTACTCTATAACAACAGCCTTAATTTTTTTTTTTATCTGGAATAGCATAGCATCTCATATTATTCCCTCACTTCAAAATCCTTGGGTGACTTGACAGTACTTGGCAGGCTGTATGGCAAACTTTATGGCATGGTGATTTGAGAGATACTCCTTGATCTTTCCTACCATATATCCTACCTCATTTCCTTATGGTTATACTTACCAGCTGTACCGAGCTTACTTGTTTACCTGAATGTATGAATGTGGCACACTCTCTGTAGCCTTACTTCCATTGTGTGTCTTTTTTGTTTCCTTCATTTGTACAAGTTTTCCCTTAGCTTGCCTTTTCCTCTGCATCCGTGTTTCATTCTTAGAAAGTAAGCTCAAGTGTCAGTTCTCTGAAGCCTTCCCCAGCACATACTGCCAAACAAAATTGATTTGTATATCTAGTACACCTTAGGAAAATTATACTAGCATTCTACTTAGGCACATTGCAATAAGAGTTTTTTCTTTTTTCTTTTTTTTACAATTTTTTATTCAAAATTTCCACCTCCTCCNAGGAAGGTGAACATCCAAACAGATTAGGCACCCACAAAGCCAGTACATGCAGTATTTTTATAAAATTCTTGAAAATTATACGGCCAAATGATTTCAATTTCAGTAAATGAGTATACAGATTTTATATGCAATTATTATACAGCTTTATCTTTCTATGCTTAGTTTAGTTCAGTCACCACAGTGTTCTCCCATTTTGTCAATGTAGTGATTGAGAGAATTTCCTCCCTTTTTGAGAAAAGTAGTTCTCAGGCAGTAGCAGCAGGAGAAATATGGGGGAAAAGAGATATGAAGGAAAGGAGAAATGTGGATCAAAGGAATCAATATTTCACTTAGAAGAAATAAATTTTAGTTATATATTCTACTGTGTGGTGATCAGTTAATAATAATAATATTGTATATTTCAAAATTTCTAAAAGATTAGTTTGAGATTCACACCACAATATAAAAGTAAGTTTTTGAGGCAATAAAATGATAGTTTGATAGATTCCTTCTGTAGTACCTATATAAAGAACATCACATTGTGCCCTTATAAAATATATACATTTTTAAAAGGTATTCAGTAAAATGTCTCTCATCCGTTTCTCCACGCACTCAATTCTCTTCAGAAAGAGAAATGTTAAGTAACCAGTATTTAGATTCTTATTTATCCATTCAGGCATTTTTATGTATATTCAAGGCAATATGATCATACTATCTTCACTTTTCATTTATTGGTAGGATATAAGTACTACTGCTTTCAGATTTCTTAGCTTTTTGAAAAGAAAGTTCTCAGGAGTACTGGCATACTCCTGTATTCCCGGTATTTGGCACTCTGAGGCAGGAGGACAATGAATTTGAGCCCGCCTTTATTTCCTANCTGGCAGGAAAACCAACAAACAAAAAATAACGGGAAAATTTCAAAAAAAAATGATTTTAAATATGAGTCTTTAGTTAGGCCAAATTTGAGAGCAAGAACTGCTCTCATTTTTGTATTCCTGTGTCATAGAAAGCATTAATATAAATGCATACATGAGTACAATTATTTAATGTAGAACAATGTGTGTAGAATTTTTAATATCCTTGGATTTTTGTTATATTTTAGCTGTAACTGTTTCACCAAACTATGAGTTTGCTGCTTAAACTTTTTACAATGAGAGTGGAGTATATTAATGTGTTGTTTGGGTAATTTTATGTTTTCAAATCATTTATTCTTTAAATGCTCATCGGTTGTGTTTTCTATGCATGAAACTCTGATAGCTTGAAAGTTGAATGCCATCAAGAAAGTATTTCTTTAGTTTTGCTTATTTTTCCCTTCAGGTTAGTGAAGACAGAGGGGATAGAATAAAGTATATAGTGTATGTGAGAAGGGAGAGTGTAAACCCTGGCAAGTAGAACCACCCAAAAAGGTGGTGCTGTGTGAAGGCAGAGAATATGGAGTCAAGTTTAAACCAGTGGGCTCTCTTCTCCACTGGCAGGGAATGGGAATGTAGAAAACAAGAAGAGGAAGAACCCCGTTATAACATTGTTTTAATTAATGGATTGCTTTTTATTACACTTATAGCTGTTTATAGAGTTTCTGCTTTTATTATGTAATCATCTCAGAAAAGCTTCCAATTTTGTGTAATAATTGTGTTGAGCTATAAGTTTCACTGATACAGGCTTTTAGAATCTTGGGAAAAGTATACTGAGTACAAAAGAAAGAAGAATGAAAGGAATATAATTTGTTATTTGTAAAAATTATGTACCTTGAATAAGAAAATGAGAGAACTGTCGGGGTCCGAAGCCCCACTAATCTCCGAACTGTGAAACAAAACCTGGTAAATCTAAAATAATTAAGATTCTTTTAAAGTTATTTTATGTATTTGTATAGTAAAGTAAGTTTTATTCTTAATAGGTAACTAACTCTTAAACTTAAATTCCTTCTGAAAGTTCAGCTTCTGCTGCAGAGTATATGAAAATGCAGTAGTTTGTATGCAGTAGTATGTATTTTGTGTGTTTCAGTTTTCTTCTCATGATATAGCAGAGATTATCAACATCTGAGTAATGGTACTTAGTATGAACTTTGACATTTCTCTCCCTTATAGGCGTCTAACCAAGGAAAATGTGAAGCCTTCAGGAAGACAAATTGGCAAGTTGAGCCACAGCAATCCAACCATTTTGTTTGATTATGTACGTTTTGAAGTTAATATTATTTTAAGGGGTTTTCCTTTTGGTTTTCTTTAAATCAGTACAAGTGGAAATGAAATCATGTAAATTTTAAGATGTTTTGGGAAAAAGCTGATGAAATGCCAATTTATGCTTAAAACAAAACTTCACATAATATTGATCAGTTTTCTAGTAAATGTACAACAGAACTACTGTATGTTTTAGAAACATCTGAATAGTGTTTCACTCTGATTCAGTTTTTATAGTGTTGCATTCTTTTTTTTAAATAATGTTTTTTCAATACAGGATATCTTTGTATAGCCCTGGCTGTCCCGGAACTAGCTCTTGTAGGCCAGACTGTCTTCAAACTCACAGAAATCCCCCTGCTTCTCTGCCCCGCAAGTGCTGGGGTTAAAGGCATATGCCACCACCGCCTGGCATTACCTATTTTTTTGAAATTATCATTATTGAAATTTTCATACAATATATTTTGACCATATTCTTTCCCCTCCCACAAGTCCTCTCAGATCCTTGCTTCCTTCCTAGCCACCCAACATCGTGTTTTCTCTCTCACTTGGTAAAACAAAACGCAAAGAAAAATCAACAACACTAAAAATGTGTACCTGAAATAAAGAGCAAAGTGTCCATTTTAGAAAGACTAAATAACATTTAAAACAGGACTGGCCTCTACCATTCCAAAATCTAAATTTAGACCTCTTGGAATTGTTTTCTAATTGGAAAATGTAGCCTTAGAAAAATACTGTATAGAGCATTAATTATAATATGTAATATGCATTATTTATATTTATAAATATATGCAAAATAAGAAAAACCACTTTAATTGTATTATTTCTAATTTTGGATAAGTTTGAATATTAATTAGCATATAAGTTTTTATTTAGTTAATGCAACTTACTCTTTCTTGTTCTTCCAGATCTTGTCACAAATACAGAAATACGATAACTTGATAACACCTGTAGTAGATTCATTGAAATACCT
Organism: Bramus lutescens; assembly: GCA_001685075.1. Taxonomy (NCBI): domain Eukaryota; kingdom Metazoa; phylum Chordata; class Mammalia; order Rodentia; family Cricetidae; genus Bramus; species Bramus lutescens. Next base: position 69,799 of record LOEQ01002916.1, on the reverse strand, counting down.
CACTTCATTGAATTATGATGTTTTGGCCTGTATCCTTTTATGTGTAGCCATATATAGACATGTGTCCCTGTATTTAAATGTGGAATGTTTTAGTTATTCTTTCTGATTTCCTTAGGTAATGATGTAAGTGTGCTCCATTTGTCTGATCAAACAAAGTATTGGAAGAGAAATTTTATGTGTGTGTGTATGCATGCACACGTGTGGGAGCAGAGACCTTGTTTAACCAAATATGTTGAATCAGGTGGAATGTTGCTTGTTAGAAGATGAGAAAAAGGGCAACAGAGAATTGATACACAATGAATATAGTTATTTCTATTTTTCCCTTAAATGTGGGGGTTTAAGGGTCTTTGTTACTGATGTGATAATTTTTTCTTAATGTGTGAAAGATTGTATTATTGAAGCTTTAGCTAATCCAGAAAAGGAGAAGATGAAGCATGATGACACAACCATCTCAAACTGGCTTCAGAGTAAGTGCTCTTTTTCTAAGGCTCATAGTACTATTGGTGATACTAGGGAAGTGGTAACCGCCATCTTTTATTTGGTTACCCTGTGTTTTCTGTTTAGGGGCTTGTTTCTCAAGCACTCTTGAGGATAATTGGCCACTCGGCTTGTTTTGTAAACTGTCTGAGACCTTGGGTCTGTATGGAGATCTATTAGGTACTTATTAAATTTCTTTACTCAAGAAACTACTTTTTACTATGATAGAATTTGAGGAAGCAATCTCTGGCCATACCAGCCTGAATGTATTAAGTGCTATCTGATCAGGGAAGCTAAGCAGGGTTGGGCTGGTTAGTATGTAGACGAGAGAATTTAGGGGAGGCATTTGGAAGCTGACATTCCCTTTCTTTCATAGTATTATGAGAGGATGCACTCTTTCCTCTTGTAATGTATGTGAATCTGAATCTTGTAGTGATTCTTATTGTCCTGTAAAGTTTGATTTTTCCTCTTACAATATTGGGGACCGAATTTAGTCCCTCACACATACTAAGCAAGCATTCTACATTTACTTAGCCCATGAAATACTTAGTAATTGCTACAAGTAAGTGCTTCAAGTCTTTTAGAATCAGGCCCTTACTAGTCTAGCTCCCTCTCCACTTGTCAGCCTTTAATTCCATTACTACTGAAGTTTTGTGCCATTCATAGACCTTTTGTACCTTCTTTCCTCTGCTTAGATACCCTTTCATGATCATTCATTTCATTCAGTTCATCTTCTGATTTCATCATCATTAGATTTCAAACAAGAAGTCATTTTTTGGAAAACTCTCATTATTAATGCAAACCATCCAGAAGTCTATTTTTTTACTCCTAGTACTATCATAGAACCTTTTATTCACCATATTCATTCAGCTTTCTGAATTCCTTATTGAACTCTAAGCTCCAAGGGCAGGACTATGTTGGTTTAATTATATAGTTGCTTAGCAAATAACTGTTAGATAAGTTCCAGACACTCTTCCTCTTAGTCTTTCCTGGGGTTTCCTCTCTTCTATAAGTGAAAGGGATTATTGGTTCAAATTGGTCTTTCTAGTTTGTGGAGATGGTTCAGCATTTAAGAGCATTGACTGTTCTTCCAGAGGACCTGGGTTCTAATCTCAGAATTGATGTGGTGGCTCACAGCCTTCTGTGACTCCAGTTCTAGGGAGTCTGCCACCAATTTCTGACCTTTATGGGTACTAGGCACACACGTGGTACACAAACATACATGTAGGCAAGACCTTGATATGTATAAAATAAAAATAAAAAGTCTATGTCTGCTTCTAGGAAAGTTGCTTGTTTCTTTTGTTGTCTATAACTGTAGCATGTTCTTAGATATAAACAGTCTGTTTTGACTCTGTTTTATGGGTGGGAATTTGGTTGTTTTGAGTTTGCTTGGTATTCTACATGACTGAGTCCTAAACTGATCAGAGTACATAGGTTGAATTATTGCCTAGTTAGTACTGTTACCACCACCATCAAGTTATGTGATCCATCTCTTCAATTTGCCTCATCGGTAGGTTCATACTAACCTAAGGTATTTTAAGAATTAAGATAATATGTTTGCATATGTATACTTAATAAACATTAGGTATTGGTATTGTAAAACTCCATTCAGTTACATCAGTCAAAACTTAATTCATATGAGACTGGAGAGAGCTCAGTGGTTATGAGCACTGGCTGCTCTTCAAGAGTACAAGAGTTCTGAGCACCCACACGGCAGTCACAATTACCCACAGCATCTGTTCCAGGGATCTAATACACTCTTCTAGCTTCCTTAGGCAGCTAGTATGAACATGGTCGCTTGCAAACATGCTGGAAAACGCAAACACACATGAAATAAATAAATCTTTAAAAATTTTTTCGTACCTCATTTTATTTTAGAAATTGAATTTGTTGAAATTATACTAATACATTAATACTAATAAATTATAGTAATACATTTTGTTTCACAACTTTTTATTTTTTGTAGGTCTGGCTAGTTTCTGTGGTGCGGTGTTCCGTAAATACCCGATTGATCTTGCTGGTCTTCTTCAGTATGTAGCCAATCAATTAAAGGCAGGCAAAAGGTACGTTATTTGAATATGAAATTCAATAATTCAAGCACTTCTGGTGGATTTGGAATGTTGACATTACTGTTATTTTGTCAGACTCGTAGATTTTAACTGGGATGGCTACTTATTTGTATAATACATTTTCTTAAGGTCTCATTGCAGTTCTGATTGTTCTCAAAATTCATACCTTTGTTTTCTCAACCTTTTAAGTATTAGGCTTGAGTGTATATAGAATTAGTTTTTTTTTGACATGGGATCTCACCATGTAGCACAGGTCATCCTAGAACCCACTTATGAAATCCAGACTGGCCTTGAATTCCTTCTTGGAACTCACTACGAAGTCTAGGCTGGCCTTAAACTCACAGAGGACTGCCTTTGCCTCCTGAGTACTGGGATTAAATAGTTGTTACAAGGAGAGATGGGGCCGCTTGTTTGTCCCTGCCGCCTGGCTAGTTTATACCCAAAATAACCACACAGAAACTGTATTAATTAAAAAACTGCTTGGCCATTAGCTCTAACTTCTTATTGGCTAACTCTTACATATTAG
>LOEQ01002916.1:44223-66663 GCA_001685075.1 Bramus lutescens | reverse complement strand
AGGCAGTTTCTTTATTCATTAACCAATGAAAGCAACACATAAACAGAAGGAACTGCTACACCAAAGAGTCATGTGCTACTATGCCTGTCTATAATCTTGAATATAAATTAGAAATTAATACAGAGAGATTGTTTCTTTAGCAATATAATATTTGACTACAAATAAAACTCATTAAAAGGACAGTTAACTCATTTTTACCATTAAGATTTTTGAGTACATGCTTAATAAGGAATATTAAATGTTCTTTTATGACAAAACATTACACTGTTGATTTTTTTACTACATTACACATTTGCTAGACTGTTTCTTTAAGGGAGTATATAGTAAAAAAATTACTTTTTGAATGTGAATTTAGGGATATGTAAGACTTATGTGATTTTAACTGTTTCCTTTTTTGTACATACTGTGGGGCCAGTGGCTTTGAATAAACAGCACCACTAGATTGATTATAATCAAATAAGTATATTGTTTATAGACACTTTCTGATATAAAGTCAACGAAAAATAAAAGCTCTTTAATGTTTCTAACAGGTGCTAAATTAATTTCCTACAGTGCTATTTTGGCTTTGGGAAAAAATAAAAATATATACTATCTCGGTTTTGTTGGGGCACTGTTGCTACCTTTGTGATCTCTGTCACTTCTGTGTTTTACTTCTTTTACAAGCCACGAGAACACTAGTTTTAATCTATAATTTAGTTTGCTTTATTGTCAGTACGTATTTGGCCATTTAATTAAAACTGTTTTAATACATCTCAATGCTACATTGGTAGTTGTGTATTAGTTTGCATGAAACTGCCTGATTTGGGAAAGCATGACAAATTGAAAGGAATCCCTGATAAGAATATTAGAAAAGTATACCTTGTCCAATAATTTGTATACTGATAAGTGTGCTTTTACATTTGGAAAAATGATGTAATTAAAGAAAGTTATTGAAGTCACAAGGTGTTATTTTCATTGACAGTTCTAAATGTACATACCTAGCCAGGTGTTGTGGGAGATGCCTATAATTCCAGAACATCTAGGGGAGAAGCATGAATTTGAGGCTACTATGGGTTATATAGTGAGACTATGTCTCAAAAAACGGGTAACTGTTACCACATAGGTAGAACATGCTTAGTGTTTTTGCAAAAACTTTTACTTTAGGTTCAAGTACCACAACTTGGCACTTTACTTTTTTCTTTCCTTCCTTACTCCTTTCTTTTCTAATTATATATGAGTATTGTAGGGCTGTATTCATTTTTCTTATTTGGAGTTTTAGCGAGATGGCTATCTACTATAAGAAACTTACTGAGCATCGTGAATTGGAGAAGGAAAAATATATTGGGGCAGCTGATGAAAATGAACTATGAACAATAGATTAAATATTAGAGTTACTCTAGTTGGTAATGGCTGCAGTTGTGTAAACACATGGCTCTGTGCTAATATGCATTCTTAAACATTTGAAGGAGCAAATGAGCATGGCTTAAATCATCTACTCTCCTGTTCATTCTGTAAAGTATTCTGTGCTACTTTCTTGTCATTCTGACAAATTCCTGAAAGCAGCCATATGAGACTGATTCTTTTCTACTCATTGTCAGAGGGTTCAGTCTGGAGGTAGCAACTATGATATGAGGCAGAATATCACACCACTTAAGGTGGTGTGGTTGGGCAGAACTATCACCTCACAGAAGTGAGAGCAAGAAGAGAAGAGATGTGTGTGGGGGGAGAGGGAGGACCTGAGGAGAAGAAGAGAAACCGATACAACAGAAAGACACACAGAGACAGACAGACAGAAGGTGTGAGAATGGTAGGGCAAAGGGGTCAGGGACAAGATAATGCCCCTAAGAATATATTCCCAGGGCCCTGTTTTCTCCAGTGAGGCCTCACCTAAAGTTTCAATAGTCTTCTGAAAATATTGCCACCATTGGGATCAAGGCCTTAACACATGAAATTTAGTGGGTGGGGAGGAAGGACAGGGAGGATGCAAATGAAAACTATGAGTGAAAACGTAAAGTTTGGGTAAATAGTATCTGAGTATGTTTCATATTACTTTTATTTGTTTGTAACCTAGCCCTAAACTTCAAATTAATCCAGGTTAAAAAAAATCAAAGGTAAACATGAAATATTTCTATTGTAGTACTAGAAGTGATATAACTATTTTATTTAAAAAATAAAATAAAAAAGCAAGCTTTGGTGTTCCCTTTTGTTCTTTATGTTTAAATAAAGATTCTAAGTATATTAATTATTTTGTATTTTTATATTTCAAATTTTAACTGCTTTAATTTTTTTGTATTAGTTTTGACCTACTAATATTGAAAGAAGTGGTACAAAAAATGGCAGGAATCGAAATTACAGAGGAAATGACAACAGAGCAATTAGAGGCCATGACTGGTGGGGAGCAACTAAAGGCTGAGGTAAGAATTATTTTTCCTGTTTGTTGAACTTTTAAAATCAAATGTACTATGGTCCCACTATATCTATGTATTTGTTTTTCAAGGTTTCAAATACCTATGGTTAACCACAATTCAAAGTTAAAGAGAAAAGAATTGTAAAAAAATAAATTATAATTTTTTTTTAGTTTGAGGCCCATCCTGTGTAGAATGATGTAAATCTTTAACCTTTCTTCTTGCTCACTTTTGTCCCATAAATTTTCCCTTTGGCCAGCATATCCATACTGTACAAGCCATCTTGGGTTTTCATATTGGCTATTGAATAGTAGTCTTAGTTATCAGTTGGCGGGACTATAATATGCTTGTATTCAAGTAACCTTTGCTTAAGTTTCCTAATTCTTCATCACTGTGCCTAAGTGGCATTTCATCTCATAAGAACGAATGCAGTACAATAACATATTGGAGAGTGACTACGTTTGCATACTTTTATTGTGTCATTCTGATTACTAATTGTTGCTAATTAATAATGTTGCTACTGCTACTTTCTTTTTTAAGAGCTGTGATGTACTAGTAATGGGATCTTTAAAGACTGAAAGTATAAAAGACACTAACTTTAGAACCTGTCCTGAAACTTGCTTAGTTGACCAGGCTGGCCTCAAACAAAGAGATCCATTTGTGTCTGCCTCCCAAGTGCTGGGTTTAAAGGCATGCACAACCACCGCCCGTTTTTTGAGAGTTTCCCTTGTAGCCCTAAGCTGATGTCCAACTTGTGTAGTTGAGGATGGTCTTGAACTCTGCATTCCAGGTGCTTGGATTGTAACTCCTAGGTCAGAAATATTTTTAAAAATTTTTTATAGTTTATTTAACTTTATGTGCATTGGTGTAAAGGTGTCAGTTTCCCAGGAACTGGAGTTACAGACAGTTCTGAGTCATGTGGGTGCTGGGATTTGAACCCAGGTCTTCTGGAAGAACAGCCTGTGCTCTTAGCTGCTGAGCCATCTCTCCAGCCCCCGGTCAGAAATATTTTAAAGATTGTGTCTCAACTTTCTTCTATTTCTTTTTCCAGTGAGGCAACTTGGAGTATACTGCATATAGGCAGTAAATTTGTTTCTTCTGTTTGTATAGGGTGGTTATTTTGGCCAGATCAGAAACACTAAAAAATCTTCTCAGAGATTAAAGGATGCACTATTGGACCATGATCTTGCTCTTCCACTCTGTTTACTTATGGCTCAGCAGAGGAATGGAGTAATTTTTCAGGAGGGTGGAGAGAAACACTTGAAACTTGTGGGAAAGCTCTATGACCAGGTAAGTGAACGAAGCTTTGGTGTAGAGAGAAATTTTCTTTAATCCTGATAAAATAGAGATTGTAATGTCCCTTTTAATGTATCATTTGTACATACCATATGAGTGTGGTACATCTGTAATATCAAATAGGATTTCCCTAAATAGGGCCTCTATTTCTGCAAATTATGACATTTAAGAGATGGGTGTAGAAGAGGTTATGTGTAAGGTTTTCACTTAATTAGATATTCCATCTTATGAAAGAGCAGTATCTGATTGTTTGCCTTCTTTTTTGATCTCTGGAAATCTGTAATTTCAGTTGCGGGAAAGTAGATATTATCTTTTACTTCTTAGTAATAAGATTGTTAATACTTAAACACATTTTGTTGGCTAATAAAATATTTTTGTGTGTAATATAATTCTATAAATAATGACAAAGGTGTTGACTTCTCATTGTTTGTGCATATTGTTTTATAGGATTTTTAGATAAGTGTTTTGAGAGTCTCTTGGACAATCCTTGGTTAGCAACTAAAAGGGGGCTTTTCATACCCAGTGTTGGAGTTTTTGTTAATAGTCTGTAGCTCTTAAGGGCAGTATTGTCAGCTCAGATGATAAATTTTCATTAAAACATCCCTTTATTCGGCCCTCATTCCCTGTCCTTTTGTATTTACTTTCCTCCCTGTCCTGAATTAAAGATCTACTTGTTCTCTCTAGTTCCCCCTTCAAGTCACTTGTATCCTATTATTCCTCTCTTGTTCCCCCCACCATAGTGGTCCCTTTTTACTTTCCTGATTTCTGCAGTTACTCCAGGTTTTATACTGAATATTTGTATAAATAAAATAAAGATGTAACTCAGGCTGGCCTTGAGCTTATGATTGCCCTCTGCTTCCTGAGTGTTGGGTTATATTATAGATATGTGTCATTGTGCCTAGACACTGCATGTTCTCTTCCCCTTTTTTAGGACCATATAGAAAATATATTTGACTAATATAAGTATATGAATATATAAGCTTTGTTTTAATTCAAAATTTTTATTTGATATCTAGTAATTGTGCATGTTTATAAGGTACATTGCCATAAATTCAGTAACGGTATCTAGATGGGTAAATGATAAAATTGGTAATTCCTATTTTTATCTTTTATCATTGTCTTGAGAAATATTGAGCTCCTTCCTTCTAGATATTTATATTTCACAAATTGCTATAAGCTGTAGCCAGTCTTCTGGCTATACATAACTAGAATTTATTTATCCTAGGTAAATAAATGTGCTTTGATATTAAAGATCCCACGTCTCCCTACCCCTTTTCCAGTGGCACTCTTAGCCTCTAATATCTACTCTTCTTCTCTTTTACTTTTGGGAAGCCAACATTATTATAGGCTTTATGCACAAGTGGGAATATGTGAAAATTGACTTTCTGGCCCTCCATGTATTTCACTGATCCCAGTGCCCTTCATTTCTGTCTCTGTCTGTACTGTTAAAAATCTGGATACTTAATTCCCAATCAAAATTTTGTCAAAATAACATACCTTAATCATTTGAAAAAGGTTTTATGTTGGTTTTATGAAATATTAACATATGTTATTTTTTGTCTTATTTTAATTTAGTGTCATGATACTCTAGTACAGTTTGGTGGGTTTTTGGCATCTAATCTGAGTACAGAAGATTACATAAAGCGAGTGCCTTCAATTGACGTGCTCTGTAATGAGTTTCATACACCTCACGACGCAGCGTTTTTTCTGTCTAGACCAATGTATGCACACCATATTTCGGTAAGTACTAACATCTTCATTGGCTTTCAAGAGTAATTCTAAATTCTTTCACAAATATTTTAGTTTTGGATACACTCTAATTTGATAAATTCAGATCTTCTTTCTTGGAGAATTACTCTGATTTTCTGTTTTTATTCTTGTCTCAGCAGTGAGCAGTAGTACTGCTTCAAAAAATAGGTCTGCCTGACTTCTTTCCCCATAGGGCTATAATCAATTCATGGAGATGCAGCATAGTCTCCATTTTCTGTTTACTTGGGTTCTGGCCTTTCTGCTCTTTGTGCTTAGTTTTATACTGTTTGTGGTTTTTAACTGCAACATGCGGTGAAATGGTTTAAATCTGTCCTGTATGTTGTATTGGTCCCCTTCTCTTAAACTAAGATTCCCTCTTTATTCCCCGTAGGGACATGGGTATGTAGCACAGGTCTCTAAAAAGACACTAGGGAGAAATGATAAGTTCATTTAATCATGTAATTGAGCATACTCCGTTAGTGTTAACTTTTGAACTGCTACAGTCTTTCTTACTTGATTTAATGACCATCTCAGTGCCATTATCCAGCAATTCCTGTCCTGTATATTCTAAAGTCTTAATGGGAACAAACGAGGCTTTTATTTTCCTTTAGAATCTATCATTACAGGCAATTATATGCTGACTATGTGTAGTTAATGTCTTGCATTCTTACCCTAACCACATCAGAGAAGTCTCACCTATAAAAACATAGGTCCTGATTTCTTGAAGAACTTAGGTGGAAGGATTGCTTTATTTATTTTGGGACTTTCATGTTGCATTTTACTATTCTGAGACCTGGACATCCTAATCAGCATCAATGAATCCTAGCAAACAGGAATACCTGGTTGTTGTTGGCTGAGCTCTGGTCAGAAAAGGGAGAAGATCATTCATACCTATGACCTACCTTTTTTTTTTTTGCCATGAAAAATGTTATTTGTCTTTTAGGAGTTGAAAAAAATCTAATGAAAGACATGTTATTTAGGGTTTAGGAAGAAAGAAATACATGGTATACTTATGTACTTCAGGCAGTAATAGGCAGTAATAAATGTGGGTGACATGCCTCTTAGGAAAGAGTCTAGGGTGCAATTAGATGGGCATCCATACCCCCGTCCCCCAAATCCACTTCTTAGGTGAAATCCTCTCAGTGAGCCTCTGATGAATGAGGGAAAATGTATAAGAAAGTGAGGAGAGGTCTGAATATAGGGCATACAGAGGAGCCAAGAGTGCTTCCCAGCACCTATGCTGGGAGAGTCCCAACTGCGCATAATTGCAGTTCCAGAGGATCTGCTGTCCTCTGCTCTCCACAGGTACCTGTAAACATGCTACACAGACACACATGGACATTCTGTCTTTGTCTGTCTCTCTCTCTCTTTCTCCCCCTTCTCACATACAGAAAGAGAGACAGAGGAAAAAATAATTTTTTTCTTTTCAAATGCTGAGAGAGAAAAGGGGGTAACTGTATGTTCCCCTCAGTAAATTGGCTACCACAGGCCCCCTTGGGAATTTTTCAACCAGAAATGCTTAGATTCTTGTCCTGAAAAAAGACTTTTTAGACATAAATCAAAAGTATAGTGGTACCCCTTAATTCTCTGTTTGACTGAAGATGTGAACCTAAGTGTTAATTTAATTTAGATAAGGGAAATTGGCATTGTAGATGAAGTATACCTATCTTTTTGATTAAGCCTATTTTTTGGACTAAATTCTAGTGGAAGGCCTACCAATAGAAGTCACAGATTCAGAAACAGAAATAGGAAGCTTGGTGCTATTATTTAGTCTTCTCATACATATAACTTAATTTTTACTTTTAATCATTGAGACTTAATCTTGAAACAGATTTGAAAGGGAGGTTTTGTTTGCTCCAGTTGTTCTAGAGATTTCCCAGTTAGGTAGTCAGATTGTCATTTGCAGGTCATTTTAGCACTGTTTTATCTCATGTCTTGTTAGAACCTTATCAGATGTCATTTTGCTCATTTAAATTCATATTAGTTACCTTCAGCAAAATCTATTTTCTAAATTTAAAATCCTTTTTACCCTAGCTACTGTTCTTGGTTTCTGATATAATTGGTACACTTTCCTATAGCTCGTGGGTTAGTAACTTTATCAGTTCTGTAGTTTCAGTAGTTATCAGCATGTTTTCTAGTATGGGAGTAATCCTATTTCTAGAACAGTCTCAGGATTCCTGGATTCTGCTGGACATACCATTGGATGTAGTGGATATCATATACTTTAAGTCCAGATGAGACTGTTACCTGTCAGTGCACAACTGAATCAGAATGTTTCGTAGGTGATCATCTGGTTTGGGGTTATAGGTTTATCATGAACTGAATGATTTCAATGTTTTTCTAATATAAAGAAGCAACTGATTGTAGGACTTTTAGATTCACCTTAAATGTGATGCCTAAATCAAGTAAAAATTTTTTTGGCAAGTCTTTCATCATAAAATGGCTGAAAGACATGAGACAGTGTATTAATTTTCTTTGCTGCATATTTTATGCTTTCTTTTAATTTCTTTGGCATATTTTATGAACTAAAAATTATGTCAGTATCATTTCACTAGCAGATTCATTTTTTACCTCATGTAGTTAAAAGTATAGCCTTCCTCTGATTCTCTCCTTAATTAGGACACGCCAGTCAGGACCAAAAAAAAAAAAAGTAGCATCAGTTCTCACATGATTTCAATTTAATTTACCACAGGTATGTATGGAAAATTTTATTTGGCTTGACAGTAGACTAAAGTAATTGGTTGCTCTCTCTGGAATATTGCCAGTTTCAGCATTGATGTCTTGCATTCTGGGGAACCCCTAAGTCTGGCAAAACTGGACATTTGGTCACTGAGGTAGTAGTTTCAGTAACTTTTTATGACCTTTCTTATGGCAGTCCAGCTCCTTGAAACATACCCTACTGCAGTTAGTTAGTAGGTCAAATTTTATTGGAAAAAAACCTAGTTAAGAACATAAAACTAAGGATTGGAACAGATTTCAGAGATAATTTATCTTGGAATAAGTGCTCTTGGTAAGAAACTAGAATTGCCATTACAGTTTTGTATAAGTATGTATGATATGTTTTAACTTTTTATCTCCAGTCAAAATACGATGAACTTAAAAAATCAGAAAAGGGAAGTAAACAGCAACATAAAGTCCATAAATACATAACATCATGTGAGATGGTGATGGCTCCTGTCCATGAAGCAGTGGTCTCCTTACATGTTTCCAAAGTCTGGGATGATATCAGTCCTCAGTTCTATGCTACATTTTGGTCATTGACAATGTATGACCTTGCAGTTCCACATACCAGCTATGAAAGAGAAGTCAATAAACTTAAAGTCCAGATGAAAGCGATTGATGACAATCAGGAAATGGTAGGTTTTATTATAACAACACAAGTATAATTATGATATTTATGTAGTATTGTCCCTGCTTTGCAATTATTTTAGTTCAGTATTTTTGATTCTACAGTCTTGTTGATGTATAATATTTTAAATGAATTTAATGATAATCCCTCAATGGATAGAAATTATAATTAAGGAATAAAAAACATACATGTCTTTTCTAGTGAACACTCTCATAGCAATTTAAGGTGATTTGTTTGACTCCTATTTCAAGAGCAGGATAATTATCCATTTTATGTGTGTGTGTGTGTGTGTGTGTGCATAAGACCTTTTCTACTCTACTGAATGGACTTTTGATGTATTTGAAAAATGAGGTTAGTAACAAATTAGGCAGATACTGAAAGTCAGGCAGAATAGTAAATACAGTATAATCTAGAGCTTGTTTAGATATCTCTTCTGGTGAATAACATGTAAAAATGGTACCTTAGAAAGAGTAATTTTAATAGTGATTTTGATAAGGGGAAGATTAGTCTTAAGTCTAGAGACTGGTTGTGTGTCTTGTGCGGTACTTGGTTATGTGGTATTGAGAATATAAGTTATGCTAGAGACAGTGGCAATATATATGACTTGTAAATAAGTGAGATATTTGAATGAAGGGAAGTCAAAAATGACTTCATTTTTGCTTCAGAATGAAGCACTGTTAGGAAGGTGACCTATTCAGAAGGTGTCTGAAGACTCTGGTACTGATTTGGATGTGTTGGATGGAATATTCAGGCATACCTACTATATAATCATGCTGAAGCAATTATAAAGTATAATCATTTTTCTCTTTAAGTTCTTAATTACATGAAGGGAGACAATGTAGATACAGTTAAAAAAAGTATGTGACTTTACTTTGTAGCCTCCAAATAAAAAGAAAAAAGAGAAGGAGCGTTGCACGGCCCTTCAGGACAAACTTCTTGAAGAAGAAAAGAAGCAGATGGAACATGTTCAGAGAGTTCTTCAGAGACTGAAATTGGAAAAAGACAACTGGCTTTTAGCAAGTAAGTTGTTGGGATTATATATTCCTGCTGCTGCTAAGTTGCAAGAGCAAGCATTTCTAACTCTGGAGGTGTTCAAGTGATTATGTTTGTACTGAGCACTGTTCACTGGTCCCTTCTTTAGTTATTCATTATAGCAGAATCAACTTCATGTGTTCACTAAAGCGACTGATGAGTTATTTGGCTAGCAAAATAAAATTAGATTATAAAGATAATATTGGCAGCTTAGTATTCATATTTTGTGTATAGAATCATATTTCTTGGAAATTGTAGATATAAAAATGTCCATAGAGTAAAAGTGATAATGAATCTTTCTGATAGTTTGATTTTATACCATTCTGTACACTACAGTAAAATGCCATGTTTGGTAGCCTTGAGGCACTTGAGGAAGATTATTTCTTAATACATTCCTCTTTTATTTTTAGAGTCAACCAAAAATGAGACCATCACAAAATTTCTACAGCTGTGTATATTTCCTCGATGCATTTTTTCAGCAATAGATGCTGTTTACTGTGCTCGTTTTGTCGAATTGGTACATCAACAGAAAACTCCAAATTTTTCCACACTTCTTTGCTATGACCGAGTAAGTTCTTATTCCAACATTTAAAAAACAATCTCACGTAAGGACAGCTAATTATTTATTATAAACTCTAGAGGTATTGTATATACGGTGGATACCATGATCCTTTTTTTGTTTGTTTGTTTTATTTTTTCGAGATTGGGTTTATCTATGTCACAACAGTCTGGCCTGTCCTGGACCTCAGTTTATAGACCAGGCTGGCCTTGATTGAACACACAGAGGTAGGCCTCTTCCTTCTCCCTCCTGAGTGCTGGAATCTAAGGTGTGGATCACTGGTGCCCAGCTGAATGGCTTATCTTAAGAGCTAAGTTCTTGACCTTGATTCCTAGCTCTAATTTTCAGCTATATGATCTTTCACAAGATATTTAACCTCTCTGTGCCTCAATCTTCCTATCTATGAAAAGGAACCTGCTTTGTAAGATTGATTTGAGGGTTAAATGTGACACTATATATAAAAACCCCATCAATGATATCTATAACATTCAAGGTTAACCTTTTCACTCAGAATTTGATTTTAATAATCTTTCATCTTTATAAATAGGTTTCTCTACTCTTAACTTCCATTCCTCAAAAAAAAAAAAAACAAAGAAAACAACCTTCAACTCAAATCAAAGACTTTACACAATCATGCCACATAAAAGCAGGGAGGCATTTTAGTGTTGTCATATTCATATTTCATCTGGCTCTTTTCTTATATTACTGCATTTGTGGGTTAGAAATATGTTATATCATGTCTGCTTCATATTCTAAATTTTATCACATTCGCTTTTGCCTGTTGTCTTTAATCTCAGTCACGAATAGCTAAGTGTTCAAGAAGCTATTATGTAATAATAATAACCTTTTATTTTATCATTATCAACCAAATTCATAAAACTTTACTTGGATGCTTTATGATTTCTATTTTTCCACAGAACCTAGAGTCACCAAAAACTTCTGCAGGTGTGAACATAAAAGGAGAAAGTACATTTTTTACTAAATTTATCTGTTTATTGTGATAGTCTTTTAATATTTTCAGTCAGTTTGATTTTCTTTTTCAATCATTCTTTTACTAGGTTTTTTCTGACATAATTTACACAGTTGCAAGCTGTACTGAAAATGAAGCTAGTCGGTATGGGAGATTTCTCTGCTGCATGTTAGAGACAGTGACCAGGTGGCATAGTGATAGAGCCACATATGAAAAGGTATATGATTAATAAATATGTTTATATTTTACCTGTGTGTATATAATTATTGCTTCAGATTGGTCAATTCTAAAACAATTTAGGATTCAGATATAAAAAGATACTTAGACCCACATTAATATATTATTTAAAAGTGGATTTTTTTAAAATTCTATTTCAACTTATTATCATTGTAAAATCTGAACATTTCTTTTACATCCGGTCACTTATCTGGTCTCATTCTTCTATATTGTGGGATAAATTTTACCACTAAAAATGAGAAATTTATTTTTCCTTAGGAATGTGGAAATTATCCAGGATTCCTTACTATATTACGGGCAACTGGATTTGATGGCGGAAATAAAGCTGATCAATTAGATTATGAAAATTTTCGACATGTTGTACATAAGTGGCATTACAAATTAACCAAGGTAAGATATTTTTGAAAGGTAATTTGTTTTCCTGTTCATTCCTGTATTTTATGATAATAGATCTTTAAATGTCTGTTATAGGCATCGGTGCATTGCCTTGAGACAGGCGAATATACTCACATCAGGAATATACTGATTGTGCTAACAAAAATACTTCCTTGGTACCCAAAAGTTCTAAATCTGGGTCAGGCTTTGGAAAGAAGAGTGAACAAAATATGCCAAGAAGAAAAAGAGAAGAGGCCAGATCTATATGCATTGGCTATGGGGTAACACAATTATACTTTAATGTGACTTATGAGACTAGATTATAGAAGGATTCTGAAGATCTGAAAATATTTTACAATGTTGAAGTCTTATCTTCTGCTTTACTTCAGGAGATTATGGGAGATTATGCGATCATGTTCCCATGTTCACAGGCTGGTGAGAGTTGTCACTTCTTATTATCAACTTCCGGTTTATACTGGATGATAGCTTCAAAGGCCACATATAATAGTTCTTGATATTGGGGAAATATAATTTTGTCATAGTTACCATCTCTTGAGGATCAAAAAGAAAAAAGCTCTCTAATTATAGAATAAGTTTATTTTGAAAGAATGACTTTTAAGGTTTTAGAACACTCTAAAGACCTTGAAGAATAGACTGAAAAAATAGTACATTATTTTCTAGAACCAAGTATCAGAGTGAATAATTTGCTAATTTTGTTATACTAAACCTCATATTTGTGTTTTTTTTTTGATTTGTGTATGTGTATTTAAACACTTTGTGCGACTTTCAGCTACTGGGGGCTGTTGAAATGTAGAAAGTCTCACATGATACCAGAAAATGAATTTCATCACAAAGATCCTCCTCCAAGGAATGCTGTTGCAAGTGTACAAAATGGGCCTGGTGGTGGGACTTCATCATCATCCCTAGGAAGTGCATCTAAATCGGATGAAAGTGGTACTGAGGAGACTGGTATGCTTATTTGTAGACACTTATAAATAATATATTAAAATATTTTATTACATGATAATTACAGTGCAAGCTTCATATTGCTTTTTATTCTCTGGTTATGAGTATGTAACTATTAAATAACCAGCCTCCAGAGTCTTCTAGTTATCCACTAATCATTTTGCTGTGAAGTCATAGTTTATGTTTACAGTTTGCTAACAAAAACCTTGTTTTTATTTTAGATAAACCAAGGGAGAGATCTCAATGTGGTACAAAAGCTGTTAATAAGGCTTCTAGTACCACACCAAAAGGGAATTCAAGCAATGGAAATAGTGGCTCTAACAGGTAAGAACACTATGCCTTATGTCACAATTCTAAACCCTCCCTCCCTCCCTCCCTCGTGTGTGTGTGTGTGTGTATGTGTGACTGATGAATGTGTACTCACATTCATGTGTGTGCAAGTAGTCATGCACACTTGCCAGAAATGTGTGTGTTGTTCTAACCTCAGATGTTACTCCTCACCTTGTACCATGTTTGAAATTGGATTCACTTTGCTGCCTATCCCAGGCCAGCTAGCTGGAGAGGTTTCAAAGATACTCTGTGTTCCATTTTACCATAGGAGCCAATGGAATTACAGATGTATAGCCGGAAGCTTTTCTGTGTCCTACCCAGTCCCACAGCTGCTTATAAAGTAATCACTCAGAATCTCAATATTAATTGTATTTGTTTAACTGGTGGCTCAGTCTTATTACTAGCTAGCTCCTATATCTATATAAACCCATTTTTTATTAATCTGTGTATTGCTACATTGCCTATAGTTTACAGGTGCTTGTGTTGTCATCTTACTCCTCCCATGGCTGCTGGCCTCTCTCCGTACTCTGTCTTTTTCTCCCTGTGTCTGTGCTTGGATTTCCCATCTAGATATATTCTGCCTTGCCATAGGCCAAAGGAGCTTTATTCATCAACCAATAAAAGCAACACATATTCACAGTGTACAGAATGACATCCTACATCACAGATGAGTGATTTTGTTCTGGTCTTTATGCGAGTTCTGGGAAGTTAAGAATGGCAAGTGCTTTACAAACACGAGCCATCTCCCTAACTCCAAAATTCTCTCTTTAAAAAAAAATTACTTTTTGACTTAACATACAGAGAAAAGGGTTATATTGTATGCCTCATACTTGATTCTGATTTGCCCTCCAGTTCTCTCACTGTCTCTTATTAGTCACCTTATTTCCAAATGATTTCCCTTCTGCTCTTATGTCACTTGTATTCCATTATCTTCCTTTCTGCCTCTTGTTCCTTTCTTAAG
The DNA here is from genome assembly GCA_001685075.1 of Bramus lutescens. Lineage (NCBI taxonomy): Eukaryota > Metazoa > Chordata > Mammalia > Rodentia > Cricetidae > Bramus > Bramus lutescens. The sequence continues at coordinate 52,455 of LOEQ01002916.1, read as the reverse complement.
ATGTGTTCTTTTTTGGTCCCTTTTCTAGTTTCATGACGTATATGATAATATTTATACTTTAATGTAGGTTCTACATATAAAACAAAACATTTTTTGTCTTTTTGAGCCTGACTAATTTCAATTAAAGTAAATATTTCCAGTTGAATCCATTTTCCGGCAAATGGCATCATTTCAGTTTCCATTTTGCCTGAATTAAATTTCATTTTGTATGTATACCACATTTTCTTTTCCCATGAATGTGTTGAGAGACACATAGGCTGGTTCCATTTATTATTGCTAGTGCAGCAGTAACCAAAATTGTGCAAGTACCTCCATGTTACGTTAAATTATAGAGTACCTTGGATGCATATTCAGGAGTGACATATATGAGATAGCATTCCTTCTATGTATGCCTGTAGGCCAGAAGAGGGCACCAGATCTCATTATAGATGGCTGTGAGCCACCATGTGGTTGCTGGGAGTTGAACTCAGGACCTCTGAGCCATCTCTCCAGCCCGAGATAGTTTTAATTCTTAAACTTGTACACTGACTTCTATAGCAGCTGAACTAGTTAATGTTCCCAATAGCGATTAATAAGTGTTACTCACATTCTCGCCAACTCTTGTTCTTGTTAATTTTCTTCTTTAAAGCTATTCTGACTGGTTCATAGCAGTTTTAATTTTCTTTTTTTCTGATGGCTAAGTTGTTGAATACTTTTTCAAGTATTTATTGGCCATTTATATTTCTTTGAGAAGTTTATCTGCTCATTTATTTATCAACCTGTGTATTAGATAAATTTTGAAGAGTTAATTTGCTGTTCATTATTTTAATTATCAATCTTGTATCTGATACATAATTGACAATGCTCCCCCCCAATTTTGTATGCTGTCTATTCACTGTGATGATTGTTTCCTTAGCTGTGCACAAGCAGAATTTAATAAGATACATGTTATCTTATTATTTGTCAGTTCTTGGTTAGTGTTCTAGCTCTTGGAAATGTTTTTCATATATTTTTCCTTTCACAGTTGAAAAGTTTCAACTCATACATTCAGGTGTTTGCTCACTTTGAATTGATTTTGAGCAGAATGAGTGATAGAGATCCAGTTTCAACCTTTTACCTATGACCATCACATTTTCCCACTACTGTGTGTCACAGATACTTTTTTCCAGTATATGCTTATGATATTTTTGTTGTAAATTAGATAATTGTAGCTGTGTATATTTACTTCTTAACTCCTATATTCTATACCAATGACCTATATTGATATACATGTTTGTTTTTCTCCTAGTAGCATGCCATCTTTGTTGCTATGAATCTATAGTATAATTTGGGATCAGGTATTATGATACTTCTAGTATTGCTTTTTTTGTTAATTAGTTAGGCTATTCTAGGTCTTCTGTATTTCTCTTATCAGTTTTAGGTGTGTGTGTGTTCCTTTAATTCTATGAAGAGTTCGTTTGAATTTTTATGGGGATTGTGTTGAATATGTAGATCAGTTTGGGTAATAGAAACCATTTTCACAATATTGATTGTCCCAATCCATAAGCATGGGGTTTAATTTTTTTGTTATAAAATTTTATTGCATGGTCAAGGCAGTTTCATTTTTAAATTTTATTATTGAAAATGTATTTTTCATACTGTATAATCTGACTACATTTTCACCTATCCCAGCGTCTTTCATATCTTCCTTACATCCCCACCCACCCAATTTCACATCCTTTCTTACTTCTTTTCATTAGAAAGCAGGCATCTAAAAAAGCAATAATGTTAAAATTAGATAAAAATGGAAGCAACGAATCCTGAATAGGTCAGTGTCTTAAATTTGTCTCTTTTATTTCACATTGTCTTTTATTTCCTCAGGATTGTTTCTAAGTGTTTTTTTTTCTTTCAAGTTATTGTGGATGATTTCTTCCTCAGAATTTTCATCCTTATTAAGTAGATCTTTGTATCCTGTTAATTTGCTGAATGTGCTATTAGATATAAGATTTTCTGGCATAGCCTTCTGGGTCTTCTAAGAATAGGATCATGTCACATTTGCAAATCACGGTGATTTGAATTTTTTTCTTTTCTGTTATCTCTTTCATTTCACTGTCTTGCCCCAATGCCCTAGCTAAGATTTTAAGCACTATATTTAATGAGTAGAGAGGGTATATTCTGTCTTATTTCTGATTTTGCTTTAAGTGCCTTTGAATGATTGTTATATAGTCCCTGTATTTCCAGTTTCCTAAGAGCTTTTAAAAATGTTTTGGTCAAAACCTTTCTTTACAGCTATTAATGCAATCTTGTGTTTTCTAACCCCAAGTTTGTCCATCTTCTCTATTACATTTCTTGAATCATTCTTGCACCCCTGTTTGGTCATGGTGCATGATTTTAGTGTCTTTTTGGATTCTGTTTACAAGAATTTCAGATTTTTTGCATTTTGGGCTAGAGTGATGGCTCAGCAAGGTTTACAATACTAACTGCTCTTCCAGGTTTAAATCTTAGACCCACATGGCAGCTTATAACCATTTGTAAATCTAGTTCCAATGGGATCTTATGTCTTCTTCTGGCCCCTGTGGACACCAGGCATTTATGTCGTACACAGATATATACGAAACAGACATACATGCAAGGAAATGCAAATAAATGAAAGTTAAAAAATTCTTTTACATCTCACTTATCAGGGGAATTGGTCTGTAATTTTGTACTTTGTTGGTGTCTTTATTCAGTTTGGGTATAAGGGTAATATTAGCATCATAGAAATGAGATTGATCATGTTCTTTTACTTTCTATTTTATGGAACAGTTTAAGACATTTCTGTAAAGGTTTGGTAGAATTTATTCATCAGTCTGAATAGTTCTGGGCTTTCCTTTGTTGGAAGACTTTTAATAACAGCTGTCTCATTACTTGTTATGGGTCTATTTAAATTTGTTATATTTCCTTGATTTAATTTTGATAGGTTATATGTATCTAGGGAATTTATCTATTTTTTTCTAGATTTTTTTTTAAGTTTTAGTCTCTGATACTGGAATTAACAGTAAAATCACCATTTTCATCTCTAATTTTTATTAACTTGAATTTTCTGTTTTGACTAGTTTGGCTAGATATTTGGCAATTTTTTTCAAAGAACCAACTCTGATCGATTGATTCTGAATATTGTTCTTTAGTCTCTATTTCATGAATTCTGCCTTGACCTCAATTAATCTTGCTTTTGATTGCTTTGGGGCTTGCCTTGTTATTGTTTTACTACATCATTAGACTATTTGAGGCGTTTCTGTTTTTTTAATGTAAATATTTATAGCTAAGCACTACTTTAGTAGTATCTGAAATATTCTATTATGTTGTGCTTTCACTTTCATTTATTCTTGGATTTTTTTTAATTTCTCCTTGATTTCTTCAACCACTCACTAGTCATTCATGAGTGTATTTTTCAGTCTCCAAGTATTTGTGTAGTTTCTATATTTTCTCTTGCTATTGATTTCTAGTATATTCCACCATGACCTAATGAGGTAGAAAAATCCTTTCGGTATTGTATTTCTTAAGACATACTTGTGGTCCTGTTTCTGTTGGATGAAATATTCTCCAGATTGTTTCCTTAGTCCATTTGCTCTTTGGTATGTTTTAACTCTGCAGTTTCTTTGTTTGAAGTATGAATGACATATCTAAAGTTGACAGTGGAATGTCAAAATGATCTACTGTTACTCTATCAAGACCAGTGTCAATGTGTATGCACATTAATGTTTTGTGAAATTTATAGCCCTAACATATAGTTCATATGGTTTATGATGTTACATAGTCTTGATTCATTCATATATAGCTAAATTATTTAAGTATATTTAAGTATTCCAATTTTTTATTTGAATTCTACTTTGTTAACCACCAGAAGACTATGCCAGCTTAAGTTTGGCTTTTATTCACTGGGTAGATTTACTTCTATCTTTTGAGTCTCACTCTGTAGGTATTCCTAGCACTTATATGTGTTTCTTGAAGACAACAAATAATTGTGTCTTTTACTCTGTACTTTTCAGGTATCCTTTATCTTTCTGAGGGTTTCTCTTAATTTTGCAGTATTTTAAGATGTGTTTTGGTACCTTTGTGAGTTTATGAATGTCTTTATCTCCTTTTTAAAAAAAATTTGAATAGAGTCTACTTTTTATTCTGGCTTCTTCAGCATATCATTTTACCTGAAAGTTCCTAGATTCTTCTGTGTGGTATAATTTTACCTGGAAGTCCCCTAGATTCTCCTATGTAGACCTCATTAATCATGTGTGGAAGGGTAAGCAGTTATAACTGAGCAGTACAAAAGTTATGTATACTGGACTTTGAAACTTTGGTACTCCAATTTTGATAATTGACTTATTAATTGTTTATATCATTACATTTTGTTTAACAACCTGATTTCTCCTTCTGAGATACAGGATATGATGGTAAAGTTTTGAGACATTTTAGGATACAGTGCTTGTTTTAGACAATTTGAGTAACACTTATATTAATGCAAGAAAACATTAGAGTAATTTTGAAAGTAGTCCATACAGCTTAGGAGTCTATTTACTGATATCTCCTCCTTTGGTTTGTTGAATGTGTTTTTGGTCATTACTTTCTTATTCTCGAAGATTGTGATTATATACAAAATAATCTAATATGGCATTATAATTATTTTTTATTAATTTAAAAAAATATTTTCTCATTTTTCCTACCAATCTGAGTTTCCACTCCCTCCACTTCTCTCAGACCACCTCATCCACTCCTCAGAGAGGGTAAGGCTTCCAGTGGGAAGTCAGTAAAGTCTAGCACATCACTTTGAGGCAGGACTAAGGCTATCCCCACTATATCTAGGCTGAGCAAGTTACCCCTCTAAAGAGAATGGGCTTCAAAAAGTCAGTTCAAGCACTAGGGATAAATCCTGGTCCCACTGCCAGTGTCCCCACAGACTGCCTCAGCCATACAACTGTCACCCACATTCAGAGGGCCTAATTTGATCCTATGCTTGGTTCCCCTTCTGTCAGGCTGGAGTTAGTGAGCTCCCATTAGTTCAGGTAAGCCATCATGGTCTTTACCTCTGTGCTCATATAATCGCTTCTCCCTCTCTTTGACTGGACTTTGGGAGCTCAGCCCAGTGCTTCCCTGTGGATCTCTGCATCTGCTTCCATCAGTGCTGGATGAAGGTTCTGTGATCACAGTTAAGGTAGTTATCAATCTGACTACAGGGCAAGGCCAGTTCGGGCACCCTCTCCACTGTTGCTCAGGGTTTTAGATGGATCATCCTTGTGGATTCCTGGGAATTTCCCTAGTTACAGATTTCTTGCGCTAGCCCCATAGTGGCTCCCTCAATCAAGATATCTCTTTCCTTGTTCTCCAGCTCTGTACTTCCCCCTTCTCAACCATTCCTTCCCTCATGTTCTCCTCCTCTCTTCCTTCTCACCTCCTCCTCCCCTTTTTCCATCCCTTCTGCCCCCACCCCAACACTCTCAATTTTCTCAGGAGATCTTATCTATTTCCCCTTCCCAGAGGGATACATGTATGTTTCTCTTAGGGGTCTCCTTATTGCCTAGCTTCTCTAGGGTCATGGACTATATAGGCTTTATGTCTAATATCGACAATGAGTAAGTACATGCCATGTTTATCTTTAAGGGTCTTGGTTATCTCGTTCAGGATGGATTTTTCTAGTTCCATCCATTTGCATGCAAATTTCAAGATGTCATTGTTTTTTACCCCTGAATAGTACTTCACTGTGTAAATGTACCACATTTTCTTTATCCATTCTTAGGTTGAGGGGCATCTGGATTGTTTCCAGGTTCTGGCTATGACATATAATGCTTCTATAAACATAGTTGAGCAAATATTCTTGTAGTACGATTGAGCATCCTTTGGGTATATGCCCAAGAGTGGTATTTCTTAGTCTAGAGGTAGGTAGATGCACAATTTTTCTGAAAAATTGCCATACTGATCAACAAAGTGGCTGCACAAGTTTGTACTCTCACCAGCAATGCAGGAATATTACCCTTCCATATCCTCTCCAGCATAAGCTATCATCAGTATATTTTTAACTTAACTATTCTGAAAAGTGTAAGGTGGTATATCAGAGTTGTTTTGCTTTGCATTTTCTTGATGGCTAAGGGTGTTGAGCAGTTCCTTCAGTGTCTTTCTGCCATTTGAGATTCTGCTGTTGAGAATTCTCTATTTCAAGCTGTGCCCCATTTTTAAATTGGATTATTTCGTATTTTGATAACTAGTCTCTTGAGTTCTTTATATATTTTAGTAGGTCAGTCCTCTGATGTGGGATTGGTGAAGATTTGTTCCCATTCAGTAGGCTGCCATTTTTGTCTTATTGACTGTGTCCTTTGCTTTACAGAAGCTTCTCAGTTTCAGGAGGTCCCATTTATTTATTGTTGCTCTCAGTGTCTGCTACTAGGATTATATTTCAGAAATGGTCTCCTGTGCCTATGAGTTCAAGGCCATTTCCCACTTCCTCTTCTATTAGGTTCAGTGTGGTCAGATTTATTTCAAGGTCTTTAATCTAACTGGACTTGAGTTTTGGGCATGGGGATAGGTATGGATCTATTTTCATTCTTCAACATGTTGGCATCCAGTTATGCCAGCACCATTTGCTGAAGATGCTGTCTTTTTTTATTGTGTAATTTTAGTTTCTTTGTCAAAAATCAGGTGTTCATAGGTGGTATGGATTAATATCTGGGTCTTCGATTCAATTCCATTACCCAACCTTTCTGTTTTTATGCCAATGTCAAGCAGGTTTTTTTTCTTTTTTTGCTGTAGCTCTGTAATAGAGCTCGATAGCCGGGATGTTGATACCTCCAGAATTTCCTTTATTGTACAGAATTGTTTTGGCTATCCTGGGTTTTATGTTTTTCCATATGAAGTTGATTATTGTTCTTTCAAGGTCTGTGAAGAATTGTGTTGGGATTTTGATGGGGATTGCATTGAATCTGTAGATTGCTTTTGGTAGGATTGTCATTTTTATTATGTTGATCTTAGCTATTCAAGAGCATGGGAGATCTTTCCGTTTTCTTGTATCTTCAATTTCTTTCTTCAAAGATTTAAAGTTCTTGTCGTACAGGCTTTCAATTCTTTGGTTAATGTTACCGAAAGATATTTTGTCATTTGTGACTATTGTGAAGGATGCTTCTCTGATTTGTTTTCTCAGTTTTATCATTTGTATATAGGAGGGCTACTGAGTTTTTTTGAGTTGATCTTGTATCCTGCCACATTACTAAAGGTGTTTTTTTCAGCTGTAGGAGTTCCCTCATAGAATTTTGGGGGTCACTTATATATACTATCATATCATCTGCAAATAGTGAAAGTTTGATTTCTTTCTTTCAAATTTGTATCCCCTTGATTTCCTTTTGTTGTCTTTTTGCTCTAGCTAGAACTTTAAGTACTATGTTGAATAGATATATAGAGAGTGCACAGCCTTGTTTTATTACTGATTTTAGTGGAATCACTTTTGAGTTTCTCTCCATTTAATTTGATGTTTGCTGTTGGCTTGCAGTATATTGATTTTATTATGTTTAGGTATGTTCCTTGTATCCCTCATCTTCCCAAGACCTTTATCCTGATGGGGTGTCTTAAAGTTTCTTAAGGGCTTTTTCAGCATCTAATGAGATGATCATAATGGTTTTTTTCTTTCAGTTTATTTATATGGTAGATGACATTGATAGAGTTTCATATGTTGAACTATCCCTGCATCTCTAGGATGAAGCTGACTTGATCATGGTGGATAATTTTTTTTGATGGTTTCTTGGATTCAGTTTTCCAGTATTTTATTGAGTAGTTTGCATCAATTTTCATGGGGGAGATTAGTCTGTAATGCTTTTTCTTAGTTTAGTGTTTGTTTCTTTGGGGTTTGCTAGTGTGAGGTTATCTGTTGGCTTTGTTTTCATGAGTACAGCTAACTTCTTTGGGTTGGAGTTTTCCTTCTAGTACTTTCTGTAGGACTGGGTTTGTGGATAGGTATTGTTTAAATCTTGTTTTGTCATGGCATATCTTGTTTTTTCTATCGATGGTGATTGAAAGCTTTGCTGGGTATAGTAGTCTGGGCTTGCATCTGTGGTCTTTTAGTGTTTGCAGCACATCTGTCCAGGACCTTCTGACTTTCATTGAGAATTTGGGTGTAATTCTGATAAGTCTGCCTTTATGTGTTACTTGGCCTTTTTCCTTTATGGCTCTTAATATTTTCTTTTATTCTGTATGTTTAGTGTTTTGATTATTATATGGCAAGGGGACTTTTTTTTGGTCCAGTCTATTTGGTGTTCTGTA
>LOEQ01002916.1:17842-28808 GCA_001685075.1 Bramus lutescens | reverse complement strand
GCTCCATGGTTTCTCCTCACTCCTCCTCCTTTCTTCCAGCATTCAGTTTAGTTTTCCCCACCTAGCTCTATTCTGCCCTATCACAGGGCAAAGCAGCTTCTTTATTCATTAACCAATAAAAGCAACACACATACAAAAGAACTTCCCACACCATGTGGCCCACAACTCATATCCTATTCTATTCATACTTTTAAGTATTTTTAACCTTCCATTCTAGTAAAACAATTTTTTCTTTTAGTCTCATATGTAACTGATTCTTTCATCCTCCAAGTCTGATTCTGCAAGTTTCCATTCCTTGAACAAAATTTAGCTTGTTAGGTGAGGTCTTTGTCTCACATGAGGTTTAAGAAGACAATGTTATATTTATTTGTTGCTTGGTTTGACATACATAGGCTCTTACTCTGTATTCCAAGCTAGTCTGGGACTCACTGTGTTGCCTAGGTTGCTATTAATTTCAATAGCAGTTTTCCAGTTCAACCTTGTTAGTGTTGTACCATTCTGCTAAAACACTAGATTTTAATAGCCTTTAACAATTCAGAAAAATTCTCCAATCAGAGTCTGTTTCTTTTGATGAATTCAAACATTTGACATTGTGTCCTGATTTCTGCATAGCAGCAATCAAACTTCAACCTACATGCTTTCCCCCTAGAACAAGGCTTTTGTGGGGAAGGTGTTTGGGGAGAGGGAAAGGCAGGCTGTTTACTCCAGCAATCCCTGCATGGTTCAGGTTGTTTCCATTATATCCTTAGCCCCTGTGGACAGTTAGTTTTAATTTCTGTTCTAGCCTCCCCTCCTTATAGTCTGACTTGGAAAACTAGTCTCTTAAGATCACACAAGTTTCTAACTTAAGGAACAAATTATCATTCTAAGTCATAGTCTAAATATGGTAGTAATCCTTATGAATATTTGATATAGTTTATCCCTTAGGATCTAGTCATTACTGGTTCCCACATATGTGTAAGTATACAACATAATCCACATGCCTAAATTGTGACTTTACCCATTTTTCTAATAAAGTAACCAATTATTTTCATCTGATGTTTATGCAGTCTGTTAGCTGTACCTGGAAATCTGTGTATAGTAGTAGTAACCACAGTGTGGAATGATTTAATCAATGAAAACATAGGTGAAGAACACTATTGAAAGAAAAAAGACTTTGTCCTGCTATCAAACAAGTTTAATTATGTATACTGTTTGATAGAAGTGAAAACATACTAATGACTGTTCTATATCTTTGAGGATATTTCTTGAGAACAAATTTGGCTTTTATTTTTGTTTGAGTTTATATATAGCAATCATTTAATATGTACAAAATTTTTGTTAAAGAGATTGGAGTGATAGATACTCCAGTAGATATCTATCAAATAGATATTTTCTACTAGTTAAATTTATACTTTTGAAAATACTAGTTGTGGGTTTTGTGAACCAACACTCAAAGGTACTTAATTATTGAAGCCTGAAAGAATTTTGTACTTCCTTGCTTTTTAAACTCTTTAGGTAGACACATACTTTTTAAGGTGCTATTTTCTTTCGTGTTTTAAATATCTTGACATTGAGATAAAGGGTTCCTGCCACAATTGTCCATCTGTGTGACTATCCTCTCTGTACATTTTTTTTCATTCTGACACGGAACCCTGTGTACAATTAGGTTTCAGTTTGAAAGAATCTCAAGTTTAAGTTGGTGTTGCATTTTATCTACACGGAACATTCCAGGATCTGTGTTTGCTGTGAAAGTTCCTCAGGGCACTTGTAGGTGTAATACTAGATTAGAATGCCTGTCCCCATGTCTTTTCCCTCATAACTTTTTCTTTGTGATTGTTCCTTTGGTATTCTAAATGTCAACTTTCTCCTTATATGTGATTCAGCTTTGGACAAGGAGAGGGATAAGCACCGAAGGGGAATATCACCAAAACTTCAAAGGATAGTAAATCCAGGCAACACATTGCTGTGGTGGTACCTCCTTTGAGGTAGACACTTAACCATGAGTTAACTATTATTTGGGCAGGCTTATATTTTATAATTTCTCTTAAATTTTTCATTATCATCAAAAAGTCTATTTTATGAAATGTGTGAACTCTGAATCAGGTAAAAAGAATTGAGTACATTGAGATAATTACCAATATAAAATGTTTGTGTGTGTGTGTGTGTATATTTATATATTCTGCTCTCAGCAGAATGGAAGGCCACTTTTGATTTGATTGTGTTCTATATGGTAGTAAGTACAGTTTATAGCTCCAAAAGAGTACATGTGTATGATGGAGGACAGTGGGTTGAACTGAGCCTGCAGTACAAAATGATTTGGTTTTAGTTATGAACATGAATTTTTATTCTCTGATTCTCTTTACAATATACAATACTTGTGGTCTTCTAATACTAGATCTACATTGAATTAATTAATGTTGGTATATGATTTACTAAGGAACATGGTTAATATTACTCTCCAGTTTGTACTGTTAAACACATATTGTCAATAATATTATTAACTCAGAGTTTCAGCCTGTCAAATTTGAGCATCAAAGCATTGGGAACCCAAAAGAGTTAAGTATGGACTTTAATTTAGCCATGACCAGAATATCCACTTTCTTCAAAATCTTCTGCCAAATAAATAGATTGATGGATCTATAAAGACTTGAATAGATAACTCGAGATTTAGATGTAAATACCCCATGTAATTATGAAATTATATTGATAATATAAATATCCTGACCAATGTTGATAATGAATGACATGGCCAGAAAAAGCGATGGGTCATAGCTAGTCATCAATTAATGTTACAATGTATCCGTGATAAGGTGTACATAACAGGCGTGGGTGATGATTTTGTCGACCAGCCTAGAACAGTCAAGAAAATGATTTTGAGAAATACCAACAAAATAACTGCGAAAAAGATAGGTATCGGTGACCCTTTAGGTTTATGAGCTAATCTTGCTTATTTATAATCGTTAAAGTGACATATTTATAGCATTGTTTAGAAATAAACTTAGTAGAACATTGCAAAAGATTGATATCAGCTAAGTGTTGAGAATAAAATTGTAAATGCATGGAGGACAGATTCCTGAAGTCCTAGTTTGGTGCCATTCCATCATGATGTCTTATTGTTGTTTTGGGTTTTTTGAGACAGGGACTCAATTTCGTAGCTCAGGCTATCCAGGAATTCCATATACCTCAGGCTGGAATCTAACCCATGGTGATCCTCCTCTCATGTTCTCAAATGCTAGGGTTGTCGGTCTGCTTGATAGCAGCTAGCTCTTCCTGAAGTTCATTGAGCTTAGAAGTGGATTTCAAGTTGTCACCCTCAAACTTTGTCACTATTGAATATGCCTCTGTGGACACTGTTGAGATGTTGTGTTTACATCCAGTATCTTCCTTGTACTTGCTGATTTGTCATTCCAGGGTGTGGACAGACCCCTAAGCTAAACGTCTCCCTGAGGAAGATGCCAAAGCTCCATGAGTCACTCTCAGAATAGTATCTCCCATAATTAAGAGCTTCTGGTGCTGTCCATTTTACGGGAATCTGCTTTAAGTCAGAAGATGCATACACACCACCATCCTTTTGACAAGACATTCCAAAGTCACTGATTTTCAGAACATTATTTTCACCTGCAGGCAATTTCTTGGAGCAAGGTCCCTGTGCATACAATTTTTACTTGAGATATGCCATCTAGAAGCAGCATCTAATGAAAAATTCACTGACTTTTATTTCACCCTTCTTTCTCAGAAAGGAGAGGAAATTGCCTCCTGGAACCAATTCCTTAATGATGTAGATAGGTTGCCTTTGTGTGTGAACTCTATAAGTGTAAAAACATTGGGATGATTATGTTGTTTGGAGGGTTTTGGCTTGTAAAAAATTTAATTCCAATTCCTGGGAAAGATCTTTATATGCTTTAACAGCCACAACATTTTTATCCTATTATGTACCATTAAATATATCATCAAAAGTTTGTCCTTAAGGAATTCCCCTGTAACATCATCATTACTGAGACCCCATTTCATGTGGATGCCATGACTTTTTTTTGTAACATTACATAGACATCATCATGATCAAGGACCATCGTGTGAATATCATGATGTTTTTATTGGGACATTATTCATTTTCAATCTAAAAAACGGAGATGCAGTCACCATTTGAAAGTGGACGATTAAGTGGTCTTTAGCATATTTATTGTGTGGTACAGTCATCACCATAGTCTAATCTCAGAACATTTCTCTGACCTGCAAAAGAAGCCCCATGCAGGTCAGCAGTCACTTTTAACTCTCCTTTTACTCTAGCCACTGGAAGCTACTGACACATTTTCTGTCTATGAATTTGCCTAGTTTGGGACATTTCATATAAATGGAATTGTGCAATATCATGTCCTTTGGGGCCAGGGTTCTTTCATCTACGCATCATTTTATCAAGATTTATCCATGGTGTAGCATGTGTCAGTAATCCATTCCTTTTTATGGCTAAATGTTCCATAGAGTGAATGTGTGTCATGTTTTGTTTACCCATCTATGATTTGATAGTCAGGAACAGTTATTTTTTAAGTATTAAAATTGTAAGTTCAACATCTTTGTATCCAAAATTATAATTGATGGTGTCAAGATTATACGTGGTATGCACAGAATGCTGTGTAGAAATGATGTATAAATTATTTGTCAGCATTTCATGCAAGTGTGATTATTTTCTAAGGCCCCTTCCAGCTATGATTTTAGAAACTGTGTGAATGTAGTATTTTCATTAATAAAGCTTAATGCATTAAGCATTAATTTAAAGAGAACAATGTTAGGCAGATATGAAATTATTTGCCACATGCTGTAATGATGATGTTTTGAATTTATTTCATTATGCAGTATTTGAAAAATGTCTACATTAAAGGAAAGGAAATGAGTATAATTGAGTCAATATATTTTTAAAGCAATTTTTATAATTTAGCAGACATTGCATCTTAATATAATTCACTATTAAAATTGTGTCCTTGTGAAAAAAAATGTCATTTTTCTGTTTCTTTTGGCTTATCATGTAAAATAGGTTCCTTTCCTTTACTCCATTTTGTGTTTATTTTTCATACCTTATTCCTTGCGCCTGTAGTGTTGTACCTGTCACTCTTTAATCTTTTTCTCTCTATCCCACAAACCTTCCACTCTCTCACACACAGAAAATGTACAGTGTTTCTTAAAAATCATAGTGTCTTAATGATTTCTAAGAATGGACAAAGACACCAAACTATTTCATTATTTTTTGGGAACTTTACTCCGGCCTTTGGTATTGACAGAATTGTGAGGTTTCTTCCTGAATGTTTTTTCCTTTTTTCGCCTTTATCACTCTTTAGCCCTCCCTCTCTGTCCTCTTCTTTCCCTGCTATGGCCTTCCTTGTCACTTTTTTCCTCAGCCTCTCCTTGTCTATCAATGTAACTAATTTGTTTCTTTCAGGTTGAAAGAATGAAATGAACTCATACAGCTATGACCAGAATTTTATTTTCCTGAGTAGAATTGTGGTGAATGAAGTGGGCTCATTTTCAGTTATCTGCTTTATTGCTCCATGCAGAAAACCTAAAATTGTTGTGTTTTATGTTATTGTACTTTAACTTGTTGCTTAGTTTCTACATGTTTATTTTCAGTACTGGCTGAAAGTGTTAATTATTCCATATTTTAGCACAATGTGCTACATATACTTCCCAATAAGCAAATAAGTGTGTACAGAATTTCACTTTTGATTAAATATTGCCTGGGTTTCAGTCCCTCCTCCCCATTTTAAATGCTTCCTTTTTAATGTTTGAAACTGAAAATAAACAGTTATTGAATGATTTTGAATTTACCTCATTTTAGAACTCAGTTTTAATTTATTTGGCCTTTTTTAATATTAGTCACTAAAAATAAAGTGGAGCACTGTCTTATGCAACGCCTAAGAATCGTTTTATATAGTATGTGTACAACATTAAAATCTGTTCTACAAAGAAAAATATACCAGCGCTCACTTGTTTCTTGCCATTTTTTTCTTGTAATTAGGAAATATCGGGGGGGGAAGAGAATTAAAAAATTAATTGTGTTTTAATTTTACAGAGCTTTGTATTGCTAAACTTACATCTGGAAAAGTTTCACAGTGAAGTTTTTAAGAGAATTTTTTATCTGCTGAATTCTACCAGTGTAACCATTTTTCTAAATAAACAATAGTTTTCTCAAATGACTATATCATTGTGTATATTGTTACTTATTTAGCATAACTTAGAAAAGTTAATAATCTTTCAGCCCTTAATTATTTCATGGGCTACATTGTCAAATATCATATTATTTCTGCACTTGGAGCAAGCTGTGGGATGAAAACATGCCTAATATCCATTTCTCAATGTTTTGATGACTATATCTACACAAAAATTTTCAGAGTTGAAAAAGAATATACCTTTTAAAAAGAGGGTTAAAAAATGATGAGCCTCTTAGTATTGGCAAAAGAATATACATTTTGGTGTCCATTTTTGTGTAATTATTATTTGTAGAAGATGAGCAGAACGATTAATTGTGGGAGTGTGGTTTGTGCTTTGACTGTTGAATACCTATAACTTACCTGACACAAAATATTTCAAAAGAAAATGATCTTCATTAAAGTGATTTGTGACTTTGAGAAAATACCTGATTTTTCCTTGAAATCATCGGTGTTTAAGAAGAACTTTGTTTCTTAATAATTGCACTCATGTTTTAAGGACTACACAGCTATAAGAATAGGATATACCTCGACATGGAAAAGACTGGCAAAATTATATCCAATAGTATATTCAGTTGGGAATAACTTTCATTTAAAATCTGGAATGAGAGTTCCCACTTGATACATTTTTTTTTACTCAATATAGTACTTGAGTGTTTTAGCTAGAACACTAAGACGAGAAGGAAAGGGGACTAGGCAAGCTTTGTTTATTAAAATACAAATGAAATGCCACTAAGACTAGATCTATATTTACCATGAACAAAAATCTAATTCAAATGGATTAAAGGTTTTAGCTAAAGACCTGAAGCAGAAATTGATAGGGGAATGTACAGTTCAAGATACAGACATACAATGACTTTAGAAAAGGCCCTTAAATAAAGCAGAAACTAATGCCAACAGTTGTCGGATGGGAATTCATAACATTAAAGAGCTCCTGGGCAGAAAAGGAAACAAGCAGAGTGAAGAGAATCTACAGAATAGGACATCTTTGCCACCTGTACAGAAGATGGGATTAATATCAAATATACTTTTCAAATGGGCAGTGGATAATTCTCAAAATGCAAATGACCAGCATACGTGTAAAGTTCAACATACTAAACAATCAAGGAAATGCAACTAGAAACTACATTGAGGTTCAATCTTACCTCAGAATGGCCATCATCAAGAAAACATGACAAGTGTTGCCAAGGGTATAAAGAAAGAGAACCCTTACATATTATTGATGGGAGTGTAAAATGGAGCAGCCAGCATCAGTGTGAAAATTCCTTAACTGACTAAAAATAGAACTACCATGAAATCCAGTGATACCATTCCTGGGTTAATATACTAGAAGGGCTCTCTGTCTTTGACCCACAGACATACTTATGTATCTGTTTTACTGCTTCATTGTTCATAATAGTAAAGAAACCAGCCTTTCCCCCCATTTACGGATGAATGGGTAAAGAAAATGTAATATATATATCTATATATACACAATGGGAATTTTTTTCAGTTATAAATAATGAAATTACATAATTTGTAGGAAAATAGCTGGAAGTTGAGATCATATTAAGAAAAATAATGCAGACCCAGACTGATTTTGAACTAGATAGTTGATAGTCATTAGCATTTTTGGAGGGTGAGATAGGAGGTCACTATGTATTCCCGCCAGGCCTTGAACAATTTTCGTTTAGCCTAATCAGTTCTGAGAGTGTAGATGTGCATCATCATGCCCAGCTAGCATTTTTCCCTTGGCTAGTAAATAAAAGTAATCTTTAGCTGGGATGTTAAGAAGGAATACATTAATGTAGAACACAGAAACTTTGCTTCGAAAAATGGTTGTGTATGTGTATCTGCGTGTATGTACACTGCATGCAAGCAGGTGCCTGAGGATCCCAGAAGGCGGCCCTGGAATTTGTAATTGAAGTTACAGGTGGTTATGTTCTGCCTGATAAGGATGCTGGAAACTTAATCTGGGTCTCTTGCAAGAGTTGAAGTGCTTATTTGCTGAGACATCTCTCCAGGTCCATAGCTTTGCTTTTAACTGCAAAAAAATAAGTTATGTTAGAAGTAGGAAATTTAAATTTGTAGTATGATAACTGCTTCTGAACATCTACATGTTTTCATACAAGAGGATAAAAACCATTTCCTGTTTTGAGGGTGCTTCTGACCATGTTTAGATAATAAGGTGTTCAAACATTTCTATAAAGCACCAGGTAGTAAATATTTGAGACTTGTGGTCATGTGTTCCTCTTGCACCTTTTCAGAGCTGTGGATGTAGAAAAAAAAACACTCATACTTTATCAGTGAGTGTGCCTACAGTCTGAGGAAATTTTATTTACAGAAACAAATGGGAACCTGGATTTGGTGTGCAGGCTCTAGTTATCTGAGTCCTGATACAGAGTATTTTTCCTTTGAGAGAGTGATTCAGAAATATGTTTTAAGTGCCTCTATATCCTAGGGGCAGAACAAAACAAGTGTTTACCCTCATGGACCACCCACTCTAGTTAGTGGAGTCAGACACCAATACATCATGTTAAACAGAGGAAGACACTATGAGGAGGCTGAGTGAGGCAAGGCTTCCTATTGTTCATACAGCAGAATTATGCCATGGAGGTGAATAAAACATTTTGTGCTAGTTAGTGTGATATGAATATTTTCTTTTTACAAGAGGCAGGATCTCTTGTAGCTCAGGCTGCTTTCACACTGTAGCCATGGGAGGCCTTATATTCCTGACTCACCTGCCCAGTACTGAGATTATATGTGTGCCTCCACACCTGGCCGTGACATAAACTTTTGTTCTATTGTGCTGTGTTTTTGATAGCCTTGCTGGCCTTAAACTTGTGGCAAACTTCCTGCCTGGGACTCCTGATTACTGTTCACTGCCACACCCAGTTTGAATATTTTATTTACCAAGTGATGTGAGGATGAAATACCCATGATGCCCAGCCCACTTTTGAAACTTACATGCATGTCATGGAATATGCAAAATCTGAATTTTAGTAAATGACTTTGAAGTTTGTCAGTTATCTGGAAATGTCTTCTTAGGCTTTGTTATTAGTCCTGGAGATATTTATATTTCAGATAAGATCCCAGCATCCTCATAGACTCTTCCTGTAACTAAAGAACTGAAGACTGAAAGAAACTTATTTGCATTCACCAAGAAGCCAAGTTTTTTTTTTTTATTTAGGTAATAAAACAGGAAGCACCAGGCTTGGTGGCACACACTTTTGGTCCAGCACTTGGGAGACAGGGGCAATTGGATCTTTGTGAGCACGAGGTCTTGAGTTACTTAGTTCCAGGTCAGCCAGGGCTAAGTAATGCAACCCTGTCTCAAAAGCAAATCAAACAAAATGGAAGAAAGTATTTTGAATGTCCAGAGTGTTAGCGGCTGGGTGAAACCTCAGTCCGTAGTTGAATGGTTACTTCTCTAACAACAAAAGTGGTCCAGGCATGCAGATTTTGATGATTTGTGTCTGGTTCAGGAAAATAATTTTGAATATTTACAAGTTGTAGAACCTGGGATTTATGATAACATTCCTTTTTTATTTTTGCTATTGAAATTTGATTTTTTTCATATAATATATTTTGATTCTGATTGACCCTTCCCCAACTTTTCCTAGCTCCTACCCACCCACGCACATCTGCATCCTTTTTGCTCTCTTGTTAGAAAACAAGCGTCTAGAAATATTAAGATAAAATGAAAAACAAACCTGAATAGGACAAAACAGATGAACAGAAAAACAAATAGCTGAAGAAAAAGCTCAAGAAACAAATGTAGCTGCAGGGAAATACACATTGGCATGAACAAAAATCCTTAAAATCATAAAATTGGAAGCCATAATATATAAGTTAAAAATCCAAAGGGTAAGGGAGAAAAGCTCATTTAAATTACTATGAAGAGGAAATAAAAACAAACACACCTCCAAAATATCCTTGAGTTCTTTTTTGGTTGGCCATCTACTGCTGGGCATAGGGCCTGAATTTAGAGAATGGTTTGTATTTGTGTATTGGTGGCACATGCCTTTAATCCGAGCACTCGGAGACAGAGACAGGTGGATCTCTGAGAGTTCGAGGCCAGCCTGGTCTACAGAGCGAGCTCCAGGACAGGCTTCAAAGCTACGGAGAAACCCTGTCTTTAAAAAGCAAACGAACAAAAGGGGGGGGCTTGTGTTCATCCACTTCTCAGCACTGGGACCCCATTTGGTACAGACCTGTGAAGGTTGTGTGCATGCTGCCACATTGTGAGTTCTTTTGTTCTGCTGTGTTTAGAAGACCTTGTTTCCTAGATATTCTCTATCCCCCCTTCCCCTGGCTCTTAACAACCCTTTTCTGCCTATTCCTCCTCAGGATTCCCTGATTCATTGCGTGGGGTGGGGGATTAATGGAGACATCCCATTTTAGACCAATTGTTCCAGTGTCTCTCACTTTCTGTATTCCTAATACGGGAGGAAGCTTCTTTGATAATGGCTGAGCAAGACATTGATCTATGAGCATAGCAGAATGTCCTTACAAGTCACTTTGTTGTTAAGATTCCCTTAGCAGAACAGTAGTATTTGGTCTTTCTCTAGCCTGTCAGGTTCTTGTTCACCCTAGCAGTATCAGGCATGGGTTCTATCTCATGGAATGGGCCTTAAATCCAAAAGATAGTGATTGGTTAGTCCCACCGGCTTTGTGTCACAATTTAACTATTACATCATACAGGCAGTGTAGTGAAAGGGGAGTGGGCCTGCTTTTCGTCCCGCCCTGCTCCCACACAGCTAGCTTAGCCCCGGAAATAATAACACGGAAACTGTATTCATTTAAAC
>LOEQ01002915.1:141180-153286 GCA_001685075.1 Bramus lutescens | reverse complement strand
CAGGACACCCATGTCAGTAATGGCTAAATTTATCAGCCATTACTGATACCCAGAGAGGCTTCTGCCTGTAAAGGAAGATAGCCTTTACCCTGTTCTCGTGGCATTAATAAAGAAATTTTTCCAGTCTGTGCATTATTCCTTTAGGTTGTAGACACCATCTGGGGGCCTAAGAGACAGATAATTTGAAATTAAAAATTTTAATTTTAGTAAGTCTTTCATATGCTAGACCCTGTTCTCCAGTCACAGAAATCATTCTCTCAATGGCCTGCTTTGGAAAATGCTTTCATAGTGTGAAAGAGTGCCATGCTGTGTGTCACAGGAGCACACCATTGCAGCCAACAGCTATACAGTTTGATTGGCAGTTGTTCTATCAGTGACACAATACAAGAACCCTCTGAGGGCCAAGGGGCATTTCACCTGTGCTCGCAGAGAGATGGGGTATGATTAAAGGAAAAGTGTGTTCTGCTGCCAGAAGACCTTAGTTTAGACACCACAAGGTTTAAATTTAAAATGTAATTGAACCATGGAGCCATGGTGTGGAGGGCTGTTTCCCAGCCAGTGGTGCTGTTTCAGGGAGCTGGAGACCTTGCAGGTGAGTGGGTCCTTGGGGGCAGCTGCTGATTTGATCAGCAGGGATGTGAGCACCCTCTGCTGTAGCTCCAGCTCCCATGGAATGAGCCCTCTGAAACCAGGAACCCACATAAGTCTTTCCTCTTGTAAGATGCCTTCAGCATCGTGGACACAACAAAGCAAAAGTGACTAAATACAAGCCCCTAAAGTAGAGCTCAGTGAGTTGCCACCGTGGCCTTGTTTGATAACCATGGTTCCCAGGCAAAGAGGAAGGATGGTTTCTCTGGGACTTTTCATACTTTGCAAATTTGACAGGGGCGTGCATTCCAACCATAGTGGAAGACCTCCTTGTGGGGCTCCCAGTACGCAATTGAGAGCTGCATCCTAGGGTCTGAAGATGATTAGGGACCTCTCTAAGGCAAGGGCAATGCTTGGGACCCAAGCCAGCTGTACTTTCAGCCTCTCTCTCGTGGGACCTGTGTTTAGTGTGTGCCCCATAGAGCTGACAGTGGAAATTCGTATGTGTCAACACATTCACATACATGTGCACACCCACTCGTAGTGCGCACTGGAGCATAACAACACAACACAGCAGATTGTCTTCCGTCTCTCTGACGGCTGTGAGAGCTCTGAGGGGCAGCCAGGACTCAACAGTGGGTCAGACGGCATTTCTGTCAGCTCGGAGAGCGATCCTTTCTAAATGAAACACCAGGTGTGAGGCCAGTTCCCTTCTTTGTGTTCCTCGACTGTGAGCACTCAGAAATTCCTGTGCAAGTGCAAGATAATCCATGCATAATTCACCCGGCTTTGCTGTCCAGATGTGCAGTTACTCCTGGCTCCTCCTGACAGCTGGACTTTGTTGTCTGAGACACAGTATTGGCCGCAGTCAGATCTGACTCCTGCATTCCTTGCAGCATGGCGGTAGCTGTCTGTCTCTTGTCTCCTGACCCTGTCCAGAAAGCCCCCCCTCCCATCCCACCTTATGTTGCTGTCTGTACTCCCCTGACCTTTGCCTCACCATGACTTTTCATACTTCAGTCGTCATACTTTAGAGATGAAATAGAATTTACCTTTACAGAGTAAATATTTCTTTTCCAGTGTGGAGGATTTATGGTTTCCTTTCTCTGGCCTGGAAGGGGTCTTTTCCATGGCTGGGAAGAAACTTCTGGGGGATTTAAGATCGTGGTTTACTTTAAAGGGAGAGAAATATAGAGGAATCCTGGCTCGTCTGTCCCAACGGACAGATAGCACAGTGACAATAATGAGTTCCCATCCACCTCCCTGGTTTGTACCTACTATGTACAGCCAGTACAGCAAATGCCACACTTAGCTTTAAAGGAAGACAAGCAGAAATTGCCTATTAAGGGCCTATCTACATTCTGTCGGTTTCCCAGAAAATGGTTCACAGCAAGGACCTGTGTTATGCCCTTTATTGGAATGTAGCTGCTGCCCCAGGGTCCACATGCCCTCTGACCTCAGGAGGTCACCTGGCCAGGTTTTATGTTTTTTGATTTTTGTTTTTCTTCTCTCACTGAAATGGATTCTCTAGGGATTATTATGAGAGTACAACAGATACACTGTAAAGTGCTTAACTTAGTATCAGGCAACAATAAATGTTCTCTATTGCTACATTTCAGCATTTATTTGGCACTGCCGTTGCTGCCTGAGTTCTTATTTTTAGCTATAAAAACACAAGCCTGGACTCATCCCATGTCATAAAGTAGGGGCCCAGGAGCCTAGCTAAGTTTATAGGCAGAATATCTGAATTCAAACTCCCAGACTCCACGCCAGTCTACAGCACCCTTGTCTCTTGTTTTTCCTCCTGGACATTCGCCTTGGGATCCTGGTGTTCCAACCTCACAAGTGAAGCAACAACAGGAGCTATGTTTTCAATATAATTGTCATCACTGTGACATCTGCCCATTGAGACAGGCCTGCCAGTGTTCTCCGAGATACTAGGCCATTCAACTTTTGTTTGGAAAACTCACTCCCATGGTCTGACTGGCCATGCTGTTCTTTATGCCAGCTGGGTATCCACATGCCATCACTAAGGGACAGGCAGCTCAGAATTGGTCAATTCATCAGTTCTGATCTTCTTAACAGATGTCATTTGGGAGTCACTCTCTAGATAACTATTTGTAACTTTTGGTGTCTCTTCTCCCGTCTGCAGTAGGCTTGGTAGTCCCAGCTATATGCCATTGGGTTCCAATTCATCCTTTGATTTCTCTAGCAGCTGGTTTGTGAAAAGACATTGCCTATAGAAAAAAAAACAAAACATGGTGCCCATCTCTTGGTCTGGAACTGATATGTCCTAACACCTGAATTCATCTTTCTTCTGAGACATTACAGGGACTTTTCCTTCTAGAGATTTCTAAACTACCAGTTCTTTGGTTTTCCTTGCCTGACCAAGAGGTCACAGTCAAAGCAATTGCCTTTAGCTCATGCCTTATCAAGTCTTTGTCTTGATCGGATTTAAGGTAGGTTCCCCATCTGATGTAGCATGCCAATTCAGAAGTATCTTCTTTCTGTCCTTTCGGCCTTCCCTTTCCCACGACCTCCAGGTGCTTGCTAGTATTGTTTCCAGGCATCCTCTCTTTATCTCCAGTGTAGCTAATTTGTTGTCTCAATATCAACACTGTCCTTGAAACAAATTTCAAGGGGAGAAAACCTAGAAGGAGGATGGGTGAACGCCTGACATGACAAACTACATTCTACTGACTTCATGCTGAAAGATGTCCCTACGGGTAGATTGTAGAAAGAAATCTATATGGCCTGGCATTGCTGAGAGCATACATCATTTTGCAATTAATTCGGAGAGTTGAGCAGAAACATTAACTATTGATTCCAATTAGCTTTGGGCTCTAAATTAATTGTTTTCTTGCTTGAAAATCCCCGAGTTAATGACTGGGAGGGGTGGAGGGACAGCAATGCCACAAGGCTGTGCACCTATAGAATGGACATATAACGGCAGACAGGAAGGAAATTCTCTATCTAACTTTTCGATTCTAATTTAATGCTATCTAAATTAATGCTATCTCCTCAAAAAGTGCAAAAGCTTCAGGGATCTTAAGTCATAGTTCAGCCATAAACTCAGTCAAAGGCCAGCATTTTCAAACTCCTTTGGAGTTCTACTAGGGTTTGTGACTTATGGAAAACCAGCAATAAAGGTCAGTAACCATTGCAGTTAGGTGGTTCTGAAATAATCCTATTGCTTCATAGGCACTGACAAATGATAGCATCTAGGCATATATCATATCTTGAGCCTTATGTTCATAGGATGCTCCCGTGGCTTCAACCACACCATTCACCCTGCTCTCCGAACCTTCTACAATTTTCCTCATCCACATCCACAGCTGCATATTAAACTCATGGACCTGACACTGACTCTTGATCCTCTTCCACGGGGTTGTGGTTGTATTCTTTTCTCTTTCCCTCTATGCCAGTCAGAGATCTCATATAGCTCTTTGTGATGAAGATAAGATGTTGACATAATAAATCTAAATAACCAGATACTAACAATCATTCCCAGATACTTGGCTTTGTTGAGGGAAAACGGGGTTTCTCCGAGCTTCTAAGGTTGGGCTTTTTATGTCGAAGCCCACGCCTAACAAAACAAAACAAAGATTTATTATATCCAGTGGTCAGCATCCTGTCACATTGGAAAGGAACCTTTGCAGTGCCCAGAGGATGAATTGGGGTTAGGGAAGGAAGGAGCATGGCAATAATTCTATGCTGGCTTTCCCTTTAACAAGAAGAGCTTTGTTTGTGTGGGCATGGGCTACCAGTGGAAACAGAGACTTCCAGAGACAGCTCAGCTACCCCTCAAGCAGAATTGTGACTATGGCTGGTGAAGCTTCTTGGGATGATGGTCCTGATGCAGGTGACACAAAATACTTTATTATAAAAAATAAGGCCTCTGCAATTACTGAGAGCCAATAAAAACAGTCCTGAAAACTGAGCAGGCTATAGCCCGGAAGGGAACTGAGGCTGGTTCCAAAGGCCATGCAGAATAGGGACTTCACACCTAGAGCTACTCCCCAAAACAATAAGAAAAGTTGTCATAGTCAAGACATGTACACATGATGCCTGAGTGGATAGCAGCAGAGAAAACCAAGATAATAGTTGTGATCAGAAAGAAAGATGGGTATAGGATGTCGTTTTCATAACTAGCAACTTGAGCCACTACAGAGGTAAAGATCACAAAAAAATGAGGAAGACCTGGACATTTATTACCTTAAAATGAGCCCCAAATAAACCTGTAGTGGCTAAACGACATATATCAAATTTCTAAAGATTTGTGTTCATACTAGAAGGTGAGGGGGCATATGGCTGAAATCCCTGCACTCTAGAGGAAAGCTGAGACAGAATGATCGCAAGTTGAAGGCCAACTTGGGTTGTAGTGAGTTCTAGTAGCAGAGGAAGAAGATGAAGAAGAAGGAGATGAGGAGGTAGAGGAAACATGGCAGGGTGGAAAGGATGAAGGAGAGGAGAGGAAGAAATACGAAGAGGAGGACAGGAAACCAGGGAAAGGAATGAGGAGGAAGAAGAAGAAAACAAACCATCTCATCAACATAACCAGGACGGGACAGATGAAACTGTTTCATTAAAGAACAGACATTTGGGGGATGCCAAGCAAGTTAATCCTCAGGCACCTGGAGGTTTCCCAGGAAGCCACCAAAACTGAACTTTGGCTCGGTTTCTTTCATATTTATCATTCTGTACTCTACTAAGAGATATCCACAAATCTAAGATCAGACTCTTTGCTTGAGTTTGCAGATAGTAGAGAGTTGAGAGAGAAGAAAAATAGCCCCGAATTCTAGTAGGTCTCTGGAATTCCCACATTCTATTTAAATATGTCTCTGGGAGTTTCAAGCTGTCTTTATTCCTAGGCCACAAGCATCATGGCGTCAGCAACATTTACCCAGGTATTCCCCTCTGATGCTTTGCACAGTGCACAGCGCTCAGCAGATGGGAGGGGCTCAGATGAGTCCTAAGTCAGGAATGCAGCCTGGAGAGAGTAGCAGACCGTAGCTTCTCAGAGCAGAACATCTTAAATCAGTGCTTAGAATGATGTTTAGACACTAAGACAGGCAGCATAAACCGCACTAGGTAGAGGGACTAAAGAGGTCAAGGTGAGACATAAGTGTCAATCAAATGTCCAGGACAACGGTTAAGAAGTCAAGGCACCTACACCAGTAGGCCCTAAACAATGACCTGTAAACTTAAGAGTGTTATGTGTCCAGAAGAGAGAATGGTCTAGAGACTGGCCACAACATATATCATTTCTTATAACTATTTAAGTGGGAAATTAAGATACTATGAGAGAAAAAGCTTTAAAACTCCATCTCTATGTCTCTGCTTACTTACATTACTTAGCTTTTAAGAGATTTATCATTTGTTTCTTGTAGAATCAAATTAAAAGAACAAATAAAATCCTTACAGATGTGTTTTCAAAGTGAATTTCGGTTTTTTTAGGGAAATAATTGATGTATTTAAAAAGTGACAAACTGCAGCAATATGTGATGGGTGTGCATGCCTCTCTGAGTTATAACATGTAAAAGGACGCTAAATATTTCAAAATACAATTACTTAATTTTGTCTCAATTTGTATGTGTGTGTAAATTTTTGCACTTATGATTTTGTCATACTCACACCACCATTAATTTTTATTTTTTCCAAAAAGAGTTATTTACTTTTATGCAGATGAGTAGTTTGCCCAAATGTATGCACGTATACCACATGCACGTCTGGTACCCACAGAGGGCAGAGAAAGGTGTCAGATTCCCTAGAACTGGAGTTCCTAGTGGTTGGGAGCTACATGCAGGTACAGGGAACTGAACCTGGGTAAATCACAAAAAAAGGCAAGTGCTCTTCACTGCCGAGCCATCCTCCCTGGCCCCAGGATGCTTG
The DNA here is from genome assembly GCA_001685075.1 of Bramus lutescens. Classification (NCBI taxonomy): domain Eukaryota; kingdom Metazoa; phylum Chordata; class Mammalia; order Rodentia; family Cricetidae; genus Bramus; species Bramus lutescens. Next base: position 146,806 of record LOEQ01002915.1, on the reverse strand, counting down.
TCACTTTTTAAGCTAAGTTCTTGAGTATAGAATTGCTGAGACAGTATTCACAGAGTTGAAGCATCAGAATCAAGGTATCAAATTGTTTAAGAATGAAGTCTGTACAGATATATTTAATTTATGAAATACTGTGTTTATCCTGTCATTTTCTTTATGAGCACTTGAAATTTATTTCTCACAGTTGGATGGAAACCATCTAAGTACATTGGTTCTGACATGAGCGCTTTTTAATGCTAATATTTTAACCACATTGGAAACATTTAAATCCATATTCTTGTTACCTATATGGCTTCTGAAACTGATTACAAATAAATTCTCCCTCACTGATTTCTGGTACGGGCACTGAAAAATCTTAACATTTTAGTCGTCAAACTTCATTCTTTCACATGCCCTTACAGAATCCCAGCACTTTTATCAAAATAAATAAATAAATAAAAAGCGTATCTGCAATAAGTGCATTGTTATTGTGGCTACCTTTTAAGGAAATAATTGGTTTTAGAAATAGAAGTTTTAATCAAAGACACATGTGTGAATTTGTCGAGTATTCTTTCCTGCTGTGTCTGCCAAATGCTACTTGAGTTCCAGTTCTGACATGCATGAGGCCCTGTGTATATTATGTGTGTAAATACACAAATCACAGTCATGGTGATACCTAGTCCATCCTGAATTTCCAGTCCCCGAGGATTCAGCTCTGCAGCCAGGGTCCATATTGGTGTTAAAGGTCATGCGAGTTATGGGATTGAATAATAAATATTAACTCCATTTCCTGGTCGCCTCATTTATACTGAAGGCCTGTTGATAGCTGGGCTCTGCTGTGGCATCTCAGCGCTCTAGGATTTTAGTGAGGTGTGGCTCTTACTTTCTCATCTCAGCAACACGTGCAGCCTCCTTTAGAAGGAACCAGATGTGGAGCACATAGCCAGGAGCTGCAAGTGGAGACTGTGCAGTCTTGGGGTTCACTTCATAAAAGATCCCACAGTATTGGAAGGGGCCAATTAATTTCCCCCTAGTAGCACGGAAATACTGTGAAAGTCCAGGGACAATGGATGCTTCTTTCTCCATGGTATCCTATCCACGCGTTTTTAAAAATACAGTTTTAACTTTTTAAAGAAATGTCAATATGACAAGAAGTCAGGAAAACCACTGGCAAGCCAGGCTAGAAATTAGAGTGGCTCAAAATGGAGAGCCATGTGTGTGTGGTGCAGCAGGGGGGGATGGCAAAGCTGTGGAATTCTGTTTTCCTGGTACTCAGATGTTTTTCTGAGTTCCTTGTTTTCCTAAAGAAGATAACTCAGGTCACAAATGAAAACGAAAGAAGCACCTGACACTTAAGAACAAATGTTACAGGCTGATTAACCAGGGCATTCCTGTTGACAAAACGAGCGGTTTTATTCCTAAGTGACATGATTTTTGTTGTCGCTGCTGCTGTTCTGTCTTTTCAGTGTGTTTACTAGCCTCTTGGTGTGGAGTCAATTCCTACTAGGTTTTTAGAAACTTTTTTTTCTACAAGGAATTAGTAGATATTATTTCCTGTTTCTTCAGTGTAGGCATGTTTTTATGTTCATATGCAATTGATACACCAAATTTTTGCAAACATTTCAGATCTCAGGCACGATGTTTTTATTTAAATATGCCTTTGCGGGGATTCCCACAATGGCGCCTCTTAGCACAGCCTCATTGGGCATAGTTAACTGTGTGTGTGCATGTGTGAAAACCTAAAATTTAGTCCGCTCAGCAAGTTACAAGTATTTTCAGCAATATGGATGAACTTAGAGGGCATTATGCTAAGTGAAATAAGTCAGATAAAGAGAGACAAATACTGCCTGATATTATTTATATATAAAAAAAACTGAAAACTTCAAATGTATGGAGAAATTGTCAAATAATATTTACCAGGGATTGAGAGACAAGGGAAATGGGAAGGCATCACCTTACACCCAGAGTTAATAGGAATGTATTGTATGTTTCCTACTTTTAAAGTAGTATTTATCCCTGCTTCCTCCCTAGAGCGTTGGGATTCTCTCCATATGACATCACTGTGTGTGCACATACGTGCACCATTTGACTCCTTTTCTTTACTTGACACTGGCCTGGAAAGCTCCAGACATGTTGTCCCATCTGCATGTTCCACAAGACTTAGTAAAAGCCGAAGACCATATGAACTAGACCAACACTATCTGAGTTATGGTATTTAGACTGACATGCAGATGGTTCATAAGGAAACCCCTAGATGTTTCTAGAAACAGTCTCATCATTGCACCACCAGCCAAGTGCCTCTAGTGACCACACCTGAGACTCCTCATGTACTCTTTGGCTTGTTTCTACACCGACAATTGGAAAGCCACTCTTCTAGAACACTCCGTGAAGTTTGCCCTTTGCAGGATCCTGTTTTTACTGCTGACCTCACTTCACTCTTGATTGAAATCAGGACCTTTCCTTGGATCTGAGCACACTCTTCCCATCCCTGGCACTTTCAGCCGTTCCCCTTTGTCATGGTCCTGCCTCTCCACAGGGCACTCCTGCCCTTGCCCTGCATTCTACACTAGATGTTTCTGACATTCTGGATCTTCTCCAAATATGCAACTTGTTAGAGGTGTTGGCATTTCTAGGTGTGTCAGGGAACACCAACTTCTCTGTTACACCCATGCCAAGACTCACGTGGTGGCTGACTGTTGGCAGCTCTGCTCCATGTCTCAGGACACTGCATGCCTTTGTTTGTACGCTTCTATGGACTTGGAAAGTGATCCCAGCAAGCGTGGACAGCACCTGGCCTCCTTGTGTGTCCAGCACCAATCACAATGCTGTCACTTAGATAAACAATGAACCAAAAGCCTCTTTGCGTCTCCCTGGAACCCTGTGGCCTAAACTATTCTGTTCCTATGCAGGAGCCAAAACATGAATTTGAAATTCTATTTTAACATGTTTACTCACTTTTTTGGTTGTTTGGTTATTTGTCTGTTTATTGTGTGTGTGCCCATACCATAAGACACCTGTGGTCAGAGCACAGTTTGCAAGAGTGAGTTTTCTCTTGCTACTAAATAGTTCCTGGGTTTGGGACTTAGGTCATCAAGTTTGACAGTGAGTGCCTTTACCCACTGACTGCTCACCAGCCAGATTTGGGAAGTCTTACCGGTTGATCTCTGCACATGTGCCTTGTAGTAGAGTTTATTGTACACATGCTGGTGAAGAGCAAAGTTGCTTTTGTACAGCTCACATGATGCCCTTCCTCACTAGCATCAGGTGAGGGCTCGCTTATAAAGTCATCCATGAAAATGGACATGCAACATCACACTATTCATATTGAGGAGACAATGAGTACACGAAGACCTTAAATGGGTAATTACAGTGCTGATTCATTAAATAATTGATGAATCACCTGTGAGATTGTTAATAATTCTTCAGAAAATCTGTATAAATTACCACTGGGAGTAATTATGGTGCTTTCAGGGATTATTTTCTCTCTCTCTTTTTTTTTTCCACTTAAGGACCAGGCTCCAGCCGAAGACTGGTAAACTGCAGAACATGACTCACATGGAATCCTACTCCTGAGTGACAGGTGACTCACTTGAAAACTGGGGCATTATGAGCAAGTAGAGTTAGATGATGACAACAGAGAAAGATCCTGGACTTGGGTGAGCAAGAAGGTCAGCATCTGGGCAGAAGTGGCATCCGTAGTATAAGAACATGAGAATCTGGTACTTGGAAAACAAAATCCAGGCCTACTGGTTAAAGCACTTGCCAGCAAGCCTGGTGACCTGAACTCAATACCCTGGACTCACAAGGTGAAAAGAGCATGCTAACATCCACAAGCTGTCCTTTGACTTATACACGCAACGCACAGCATTCACACACACACACACACACACACACACACACACACACCATACACATGAACATAGCATAGTTTTTAAAGTTTTAAATATCTTACTGTTATTTTATGTGTATGGGTGTTTTGCCTACATGTATGGCTGGGCACTACATGTGTGTCTGGTGCTCATGGATACCAGAAGAGGGCATCAGATCCTCTAAAACTGGAGTTACAGATAGTTGTGAGCAGATGTGTAGGTGCTGGAAATTGAACCCATGTCCTCAGGAAGAGCAACCAGGACTCTTAACCATCCATAAAATTCTTTTAAAATTCAACTTTGTGCAAATCCTAGTGTCTGGGGTGGCAAGGTGACCTCCACGTGTCTCTTTGTGACTATACAGCATTTACTGAAAGGGAGCTGGATCAAAAGGGCAACAGAAATGAGCTGCCCTCACACAGCTTGGTGCAGGCGTCTGCTGGGTGTGTCGGACCACAGTTCATTACCCTGCACCTTGAAGAAATGAAAGAAGAAAGATTATCTTAAGAAGAGTCATCTGCTGTAAAATGCTGTCAGCATGCACGTCACTAAAGGTTAAAGGCACTTGAATGCTTTTGCTTCTGTTTTCTTCCGTGAGTACTGTGGCTCTCTCTTCACATTGTAGCTGTGAATTAGACCATAGCAATGGTGACTAGCTGAATCAAGACCTGTGCCTAGGCCCAGCTGTAATAAAGCCAAATGCCTCTAGTCTACACACCAGACTTTTAATTAATGGTAATCAAGATGTGTTCCCTTACATTAAATTCACACTTAAGAACCAGTTGTGCTAAATAGATTCACAACTTTTAAATATGCATTTAATATCTACATAATGTTTTTACAGAAGCCTAATATTTTTGGTACTCATCTTTATAATTGGTTAATCTGATTTTCAGAATGGTCCAATTGCAGAAATGTTTGTGATGAACCCTTTAAAGGAGAATGCACACCACTTAAAACCATTAAAACTTGAAATATTTCACAATAATCTGCAAAGCAAACTATATTTGGGCTTTTTAAAACAAAATGAGAAGGGAATCATCATAGGTCTGGAGACAAGAAAGGCATGCTGAAAAGAAAGAGCCCCTTTCACCTTCTCAGGATTCCACAGATTCCTTGAGAAAGTTAAATGAAGCACACTTTCCACGAATATTGATTTTTACATTAACATTTGATTTGGGTCCTAGATTTATACTTCAGTACAGTCCAAAAGTAATAACTACATTATGCAAGTGTGCTAAAATTCCATTTATAAACAACCTAAGTCATGAAGGAATATGTTTTATTAAAATTAATGTGTGTGCATGTGTGCATGCGTGCACACATGGGCATGCACACACGCAAGCACAATTGCCAAGGCATAACATATGGGCAGAGGTCAAAGGACAACTTTGAAGATTAAGCTCTCACCTTCCATCTTATTGAGGCAAGGTCTCTTATTGCTACTGCCAATTCATTGTGTACTCTGGGCTAATGGACCTGTTAGCTTCCAGATTATTCTCCCATCTCTGCTTCCCATTTCACTTCAGGGGTGCTGGGACCGCAGATACATCCCATGGCATCAGGCTTGTGTGCATGAGTCCTGGGGGTAAAATCCAGGACATCAGACTGATCCGACAAGCACTTTCACCCTCTGATCCATCTCTGTAGCCTAAGAGAACATCTTTTTAAAAGACTATGCCTTGCTTCTTATTAAAATGGAAGTAAACCAGGTGGTAGTGGGACCTTTAGTCCCAGCACTTGGGAAGTAGAGGCAGTTGAACCTCTGAATTGTAGACCAA
>LOEQ01002915.1:97714-120694 GCA_001685075.1 Bramus lutescens | reverse complement strand
TTAAAATAAATACCCCTTTAAATCCCAACTGGTGTGGGATTGTTTATGACTTGCACCTTCACTCGTCTGTGCGGTATGTACCCTATTCTTTCCTTCCTGGTGGGCAGTGAGACAGCAGGCCAGCACTCTAAACCCATAATGAAAACATCTCTAGAAAGAATGTTCGAAGTCTCTAACTCTACCCAAGCCAAAAAAGACACTCTTCCCCGGATGGAAAACCAAAATACAAAACTGAAGTCTTACTCACAGACTCTTACCAGGGTGAAAAGGCAACTGTATTACAGCAAGGAATCCACATTCTACCAATGTAGAGCCGTACAGGAAGAAAGGAAGCTCAGAAATCCTTTCATTCTTGTTAGCCTTACAAGCGAGGGAAGCCACACTACAAGAAATGCGGTGAGTCACCACCGTCCTTGGTTAGCTCCAGCTTTCCAAACAATCATCCTGTTAATGTGCCCACAATGCCCCAAAGTAACCAACCTGTCTAGCCCTCCAACAGAATGTTGCAGAATCGTGGGCATTGGGGCCACACCTCTGTAAATTCAGCACTCACAAATTGGAGTGGGTGGCCGGAGTAGTTCAAAGCCAGTAGAGTCACATAAAGAAACCATATCAAGCAAACAAATTTTAATAAATAAATGAATAAAACACGGAAAGAGGAAAAAAACGACCTGGGAACTCTTGAAGACAAGAAGACACTCAGTGGATAAAGCATTTGTCACGAGGTAAGGACCTGGTTCATGGATGATTTAGAGAAAGATGTAGAAGTAAAAGCCGTGTTTACCGCACTGTGTTAAGGGTGCCTACCATTGAGGTATAACATATGACCATTGATGCTGACATCACTTACAGGGAGTATCCATCTGATATCTGCACTGTGGAGCCACTTCTTTCCCACACTTTCTACACAGGGCTATTTGCAAAACTAACTATGTGTAAAGTCCATTCAAGGAGTGAGAAGTCTGCTAGATACAGTCTATATAATATTTCTATATTATTAGCCATTTACTTATTCAACCCTTTCCAGGGCTGACTATAGATTTTTTTTTTTTATCATTTGGTCTATAACAAATACTGCTCTATTTTGTTGCCTGTGATTTCACAAATTTTGTCATATGGAGCATGTAGAGTTTAATTGCATGCTTTTCTCACATGGCCCTAAAATTGTGCAGTCCTGTTTGTTCTTCTTGAATGTGTTCTTGTTTCGAGGCATTATTGGAGGTTGTTGGCCTTGAGGTTTTAAAAGGCACACACCATTCTCAGCTTGCTCTCTGCTGCCTGAACTAAAGCTTGCTGTTCCAGGTTCCTAGCCTGTATGCTGCCAGACTTACTTGCTATGATGGTGGTTGACTCCTAACCCTCAGAACCATAAGCCCTAATAAATCCTTCCTTCTAGAAGGTACCACAGTCATAGAAAGTGACACCACCCACTACTGACAGGCTCAATTGTTTAATCCGAGGACTTTTGTGTACTGGTATCAAAGTTGTTAATGCGAACTCATGAATTTCTTTTATAAACTTGTGGTCTTATTTGCCTTTTGTCTTAATGGCTCCACTCATTTCTGGTTTTACTTAATGCGCATGTTCTCGTGCGTGACTCCAAGTGGCAAGAATTAGAGGGGATGTCGCTGACTGTGCTTGTAGTTCAGTTGGACTCTTGTCACCTGGTGCATTGTCTTTGACTTGTGTACTGTTGTAAGAGGAGCAATGAGCTGTGTCCTGCCATCCGGCTAGCTTATACCCCGAAATAACCACACAGAAATTGTATTAATTAAATCACTGCCTGGCCATTAGCTTTAGCCTTTTATTGGCTAACTCTCACATCTTGATTCAACCCATTTCTAATAATCTGTATGTCACCACAAGGTCGTGGCTTACTGGGAGAGATTCTAACCTATGTCCATCTCAGGCCGGAGATTCATGGCGTCTGTCACATTTCCCTTCTTCCCAGCATTCTGTCCTGTCTACTATGCCCACTTAAGGGCTGCCCTATGAAAAGGCCAAGGCAGTCTCTGTATTCAACCAATGAAAGCAACACACAACTAGAAGAACCTCCTACACCAGTGTACATAAAGGCTCACCCTTGTCTTCTAGAAATCTATAGTTTGGGACCATGCATATGAATGTTTTAATTCCTAACCCAACACAACCCTGTTTCATTCATTCGCCACTCTACCTTATTCTGCTGAACTTCTCAAACCACCAGCCCTGTCAAAGTCACAGAGAGTTTGTGTTCTCCAAATGGGCAAGCGATTGGATCACCCACTGCAGAGACTTCCATATTGACATCTTTCACTTGGAAATAGGCATTTTTATTCTTCTCACGTGGCCCTTTTGGAATTGAGAGTGTATTTCTTCTGCTGATGAGTTGTATTCCATTCTAATGTTAATCAGTTTGTATATTCCTTTATCAAAGACAAATTCTCGTGATCCCAGTTTGGGGAGGGTCATAAATAATGCTGCCATAAATATTGGTAAAGAAGTTTCTGTGCGAGCATTTGTTTTCATACCTGTTGGATGGGTCTGAAGGAACAAGACACTGGATTATGCTTATCAAACTGCAGACCATCTTAGTAAGCAGCCATGTCATTACACATGCCTGGAGTAATGAATGCTACCTCTCTGCTTTGCCTTTACTGCAGAAATAGGTCTGGCCAGTTCTTTGGGTTTTAGGCATTAGCTTATGCCATCCTTGTCAAGGTGGAGGCGGAGACGTTTGGTTTACAGTCTGAGTTATAGAAACACTGCCTTCTTTTGTTGCTTCGGCTACCCGCTCCAGCGTTTGTCATGGGAAGCAGACAGTCTACTATGACGTTTTTCTCACATGCGCCTAAAACTGTGTGGCTGTGTGCCTTTTATTTTTTCTGTTGAGTTGCATCCATTTGCCGTTTCCTGATGCTGAATGATAGCTTGGCATTGAGTTCTACTGTCATTTTGTTCTTATCTGAGAATTTTGTAATATTCCTGTTTTTAAAGAACACTATCATATGTTTTCTGTAGAATGGGGTCTATGTAGTGAGTGTGCCATATGAGTGTGCAAGAAAAAAATGTATATCTTGTCTGTAGATGAAATAGCCTATGGAAGGTAATTTCATGAAGTTGATTGATAGTTCAGCTCAGGCTAACTTTATCCTTATTGATTTTCTGCTTGCTTCTTATATCATCTTTTGAGATAGGAATGTTTAGGTCTTCAATTATAATCATGAATTTCTCCTTACAGTGTTAGCTGGACACATTTAGAAGCTCAAGCGGCACATCCATATTTAGGATGCAACCTTAGAGACTTAGCTCATTTATCTCAATGCTATGTCCCTCTTTACCCTCAATAACTTTCTTGATTCTGAAATTCACATTTTCTGAGATTTAATATAGCCTCTCTGGATTTTTTTTGACTCATGTTAGCATGATATATCAGATGTACTTTTCTCTTTAATTTTAACCTAACACCAGTGATCTGGATCTTCATCACTATGGCAAGTTTCTTGTAGATAACATATAGCTAATTTTTGCTTTTCAGTTCACTGTGAAAATCTGGCTAATAAATATATTTGATAATTCACTTTTTATGTCTGTGTGAGTGACATGAATGTGTATTGTGTGTGTGGCGAGAGGGGTCAGAGGACAGCCTCAAATATTGTTCGTTGTCTTCCACTTTGTTTAGGACAGGGTCTCTTGTTCACCAATACATATGTGCACATACCAGGCTAGTAATTATCTGGCAAGCTTGTGAGGATATTCCTGTCTCCACCTCACATCTCTCCATGGAGTGCCTGGGCTGGAGGCCTGCCTACATCATCTAGCTCTGCATGTGTTCTGGAAATCTGAACTCAGGTCCTCAAGCTGGTACAAGCTCTTTAGGCACTGAGCGATCTCTCCCGTCCCACTAGCTTTGAAAACAGTCATTGATAGACTTGCAAACAGCCCCCATGTGACCTTCTGTTCCTTGCATTCATTTGTTAACTCTTTTAATTTCCTGCTCTCTTTGGTTTTATTTGAGTTTTCACAATTCTACTTTTGCTCTTCTCTTAGCACAAAAACTACACAATTGAAAATTAGTGCTATTCCAGAACTTGTAATATACATTTATGCTAATTACAATGCTACCCATTTAATAACATTCTTTCACTTTCTTTCTAATATGGTTTTTAATAAAATGAAGTCTCAGTTCCTCCCCATCCTCCCCTGTAATTATCTGATTGATTTCACATTTAAGTATAATTATTAAATACATACTTATTATCACCTCCCACAATTAACTTTTAAATCATTTAGGAGTAAGAAAATTCCCAGGGTTTGCTGGCCTAAGAATAGTTTCTTTGCCCCCCTGAACCATGGCTGTTGCTTCACAGTCGGTCTGGTAGCCACAGCATCTAAAGCAGTTGTACTCACTGTATGTCCCAATATGCTGACCCTTTGCTTTTGTGACCCTACTTCTCTGTAATCCCTGTGATCTAAGCAAGGCCAGAGTATGTTCAAGGGGAACAAATGTTCAAAGAGGATCGAAAATCCCGAGCAAACAAGAATTATCTAAGAAAATTGCCTCTGCTGAATACTACCATGATATATAAAACAAAATTTTAAAATATTTAGGTAATGAAGTCTCACCAACATGGCTCCCTAAACATGACCTGAATGAGGATGACACAAATGAACACTCTAACATGGAAGGGAGGAAACTCAGGAGGCCTCCACCCGAGACAGAGACCTGCAGGCAACTAAGGAATTCTAAGAGCAGCAGAAATAATCTTCCTCGGGGAAGAAAGAGCACACCAATTAGTTATCATATACCAAACGATACAAATAATACTACATGAACTAGAAAACTGTGTTTATATTTTTAGGAGTGTGTGTGGTATATGTGAGGTGTGTGCATGTGTGTGTATATGTGTGTGTGTGTGTGGTATGTGTGGCATGTGTGTGTATGGTATATGTGTGTGTGTGTGTGGTATGTGTGGTGTGTGTGTGTTATGTGTGGTGTGTGTGTGGTATGTGTGGCATGTGTGTGTATGGTATATGTGTGGGTGGGTGTGGTATATGTGGTTTGTGTGTGTATGTGTGGTATGTGTGGTATGTATGTGAGGTGTGTGCATGTGTGTGTATGTGTGTGTGGTATGTGTGGTATGTATGTGTAGTGTGCATGTGTGTGTATGTGGGGGGTATGTGTGACATGTGTGTGTATGGTATATGTGTGGGTGTGTGTGGTATATGTGGTGTGTGTGTGTGTGGTATGTATGTGGGTGTGTGTGTGTGTGTGTTGGCATTAAAGAAAAGGGCCATGAGTTTGAAATAGTTGAGCAGGGGGGCAGTACATGGAAGGCTTTAAAAGGAATAAAGGAAAATAGGAAATGATGGGAATATTCCCAAAAATATATTTTAAAATATTAAGATGAGCATGGTCACTGAAGAGACAAAAGTTTTAAACTGCTACTTAGAGTCAGAGTAGAACAATGAAACTGTCCTGAAAGTCACCCCTCTTTTGTATGTAATACTGTGATCATCACAGTTCAACCTCCTGAAGGGCTGAACATGAGACCTGTGGTCAGTAAAAGATCAAGAGCGTTGTGTGCCTCTGAACTACAAGTTTCTTGGTAAAATTTAGGGTTGGAAACCATTTGATACTGGATGGCAAAGGGAAAATTAAGTTTCTCCACTGGAGTCTCACTTCAGGGCAACTGCACTCCAGGGCAGACCCCATTCCTAGGAGAGGTTGGCCAGCACAAAGCAAATATTTTTGCGGACTTTTTATGTTTGCTTTGTTTGAGCATTTTTGTCTTATTGGTCTTTTGTTTATTTGCTTTGAGTTTTGTTTTTGTTTGGGAAGTCTTTTATGGTTTTTGTCTTGTTTCTTTGTTTGTACTTTGAAAAGAGATAAAGGACATAATGTTGGGTGGGTAGATAGATAGGGAGAACCTGGGTGGCACTGGGGGAAGAAAGAAAAACAAGATCAAAATATTATATGAAAAAAATTTAGTAAAAAAAGAAATAAACCTGGTAAGTGACAAAACTTCTTAACTCTGACTTCATCAGCAACTTTAAAAGTTTGATCTTTGAAGAGACCATGAAGAAAAGGAATACCAACCAATCCTGGTCCTAGTGACATGTAACTACAGTCTCAGCACTCAGGAGGTCAAAAGCAGGAAGACAGCAAGCTTGAGGCTATTGTGGGGCTACGTACTGAGTTGGAGGCTGCACCCTGAGACCTCATTCTCCCACCCCTGCTCTAGAAGGAAATGAAAGAATAGAGAGCCCAGCGATTGAGAGAAAAGATCTCTTCAAAGTCAACGTAGACAGACAGACATGGTGGGACAGTCTATAACCGTAGTTCCCTGAGGATGCCACAGGAAGATGTTGAGTTAGAAGTGAGCCTGTATAAGGCTTTGCCTCAAAAACCAAAAACTGAAACAAAAAAAAGCAAAAGCATCATCAACTACATAAAACACTTTCAGCCAAGGAAGCATGTGGCGAACACCTAGGGGCCTAAAGCATTTATGATTAGTTACTGAAAAAATCCAACTCAACAACGGTGAGACTCTGGAGACAGAGCTCAGTGGGTATAACGTGCCCAGCACACACAAACCCTTGGATTTAGTTCCCAGTACTACAGAACCCAGGAGGAATGGCAGGAAAACCAGGTGTTCAACATCATTATTGGTTACATAGCAAGTCTGAGGCTAGCCTGGGACACATGAGACCATGTCTCCTCCACAAACAAACCAACAGCAACTATAATAATGAATAATTAGAAGTTAGACAGACCCCCTCGCAGGCAGATAGGGAAAGGGGGGGCTAGATAATAAAAGTGGTGAATTTCCAAGATGGCCAGCTTCTTCCTCACCCTCCTGACTTGGGTGAGACAAAAGCCTGACAGCTTAAAACAAAGGCCTTGTGGGCGTCCATCTCCCACCAAAGAGGCACCTGTTGATGAAATGTCTCAGGTTCAAGGCTTGATCAGACATGTCACACAACAGTTGCAGACCAGTCAACTGTCCTACCTTTCTTCAATCTGACCAACCTTAAACTATGGGAGTAAAAGTCATCAGAGACTTCAAATCCATAGCCCTGGAAAAGAGATTGAATGTTTTAGCTTTTTAAGGACCTCTCCTCATCCTGCATTCCACCACCCCAGCCTCCTTTCCCCACCCCTACTCCTGACTTTGAAGAGGGTCTTTTTCCCTGTGTATCTGCTGTGTGCTGTGTCTACTCACCCCACCACTTTTCCCTCACCACTAGTTCTGTCTGTGGTGTTTGAGATTTCTTGGCTGCCACCTATTGTGCACCAAATGTTTCCTATTGGGTAATTCTTTTAATTGGCAAAGAAAATGAACCTGATCAGTCCTCATTGCCTGTATCATTTTGGTGCATCATCTCAGGATTTCTTCTGACTCATTGACTGCATCAATAAGATGCCTTTTAAAATGTTTAAATTTAAAAGACTCATAATACCAGTCCCAACCCCAGTAGTGGTGACACTTATCTGAAATCTTACTGAGGAAACATTAAAAAAAAAAGTGCAGCCTTTTGTGAAGATTCTTTGGGAGTTCCTTAGGCAGTCAGACGGACAACATCAGATGATCAAGCAATCTCACTCAAGAGAAAGAGGTATTTATGTCTGTACAAAGAACTGGACATGGTTGTTCATGGAGGCTTTACTCACAAAAGTCAAACACTAGAAATGTTGTATATGGTCACTAATTACTGAAGGCACAAGCAGGCATGGCATTTTGTACACGGTAACTCAGTAATAAAAGAGAAGAAACCACTGGTACACATAAGAGGGGTAAATCTTAAAACATTACTGCAATGTGGACACAAAAGTCTATATTCGGTGTGATCCTACTTATGTGACCTTCTAGGTCAGAGGGATAGAAGTGTCAGCTGCTTGAAGTATATGCATATGTCAAAACTCACTGAACTGCCCATCATAAAGGGGTAAAATAACCCTTTGTAAATCATGATTCAAAACCCCTGAACCCTCAGTTTGAGCTCTTAGAAAAAGCCACATAGGTAAGTAGAATATAATGAACACAAAACAGACTTTAGATATACTCTAGTATGATTTTTCCTGCTTTGGTAATATTCACTGGGATTTGACCATCCACCCACTCATTATACATCCCTCTAATTAATGAAGACTAAAAATAGTCTATATCCTATGAATAATTAGGGAGCCAAGAGGACTGAGGAAATTAAATTTATTTGAACTGAGACCCGAATATAGGAGGTAAGATTGGAGAAGGTAATCACCAGATGCTATGGGTTGAATGGTTATTGCCTCCCCAGACCCAATTCATACACTAAACACGTTGGGTGATATTGCGAGGAGGTAATGGAACTCTCACAAGGTGGGGTCCTGTGACAGGCCTATGGGTCACTGACAGTATGCTCTTAAGAACTGTGGTGCCTGGAATCTTTTTCTTTACTTTTGTGCTTTCTGGAAACGAAGTAAGCAGTTTTAATTTACAGCGGGTTCCCACCATGAGATGCTGTCATCACAAGCACCAAATCAGTGAGGTATTTGATTGTGTGCTAAAACCTACAAAACTGTGAGCCAAAATGAACCGTTTTTCATTTTATAAGCTGGTTGTCTCAGGTGTTTCCTCATAGCGATAGAAAGCTAACTAATAGGGAAGATCCTGGGGAAGGACTTGAGTTTTATTTTGACAGCAATGGCAGGCCACTAAAAAAAATTAGAGATGACAATAGTATGTTCAGGTTTATATCTTTGAATAAATGTACATTCAGAGAAGGTATATGCACAATTACCTGTGATGGGTGAGCAGCAAGTAGAAATTGATAAGTGGAGTATGTCAGAAAGAAAGGAAAGAAAGAAGGAAGGGAAAGGAAGGGAAGAAGGAAAGAAGGAAGGAAGGAAGGAAGGAAGGAAGGAAGGAAAGAAGGAAGGAAGGAAGGAATGGAAGAAGGAAGGAAGGGAAAGAAAGTCATTTATTTGGTTTAGGCTATCTAGGGCCAGAGCAGAATCCTTTCTCTTGTCTCTAAGGTGGAACCAGTACTATAAATTCCACAGTTCTGCTGAGATTAGTTGTAACAATATAATAGTGCCAATGCAAGGGCTGACCCAGACAAAGTACTTAGTAATTATTTGCTGATTCTTCTTTTACCAACACTTTGCCGATGAGAACACGGGTGAACCCCTCAGTCCCCCAGAAAGCAACAGCTCCGCACTGCTTTTGCCACTGTCAGGGCCCAGTGTCTCCTTCCCTATGGCTCAAAGGATTCTGGATCTGATTTGAAAACAAGCAAGGAGAAGCTGACTGGAGCTTAGAGGCTGACTGTGGGCAGGACTTCGGGAGCAAAGTATCACAAATCTGGGTGCAGAAGGAGGAGAACAGCTTCAAGAAGAGTTGATTCATGCACTCCACTTTGCCCACGGGGCTTATTAAACTGTAAAATATCTAACCTATTGCACAAAGTGGTAAATTAAATTTGATTTATGGCAAAATTAGTAACTAAATACTCTCAATGTATTACAAGACAAATTTTCCCCAAGAAAATACTCGAGTTTCAAAGAATACTTACACTTTCTTCTCAATTTAATTCCATAGACCCTTAATCAAGCTGATAATTTTATTTTCTGTGTAATATCCTCATATTGATGATGGAGGGCTTCCCAGTTTCATTCCGACATGCTTGATTTACTTCCTAAGTTCTCTGAAGCAACAGATGTCTTCAGTAATTTTATCCACATTTATTCAATCCTGGTTCCGCTTATCTACTATTTCTGAGGGTCAGAAAAATGATACAAAGGATGTTGGCATCAGCAAACCCTGGGGTAGCAAAGGGACAGACTAAGTGATATATTGTGTGATTTGACTAGAAAAAAATGCATTTATTTAAGTGCACATA
The DNA here is from genome assembly GCA_001685075.1 of Bramus lutescens. Taxonomy (NCBI): domain Eukaryota; kingdom Metazoa; phylum Chordata; class Mammalia; order Rodentia; family Cricetidae; genus Bramus; species Bramus lutescens. Next base: position 110,830 of record LOEQ01002915.1, on the reverse strand, counting down.
TTTAGTATTTATTTATAGAGATTATGCTATATTAAAAGTAGAAAGAAAAAATAAACAATGGATATTCAAAAAATGTGGTCTAAGTTGAGGCATGCCTTTGTGTCTATAAAGGGAAGAAAATTATATTTGAAGAAATGACAGTGAAAAATTTGCAAATCTAAAGAAACGTGTTCACCCACACATCTAAAATGCTCAACAAAGTCCAAGTAAGATAAATACAAAGTGGGCTGGAGAGATGGGTCAGTGGTTAAGAGCACTGGCTGCTCTTCCAGAGGACCCAAGTTCAATTCCCAGCACCCACATGGAAGCTCACAATGGTCTGTAATTCCAGTTCTAGTGGATTTGACACTTTCACACCAATGAATATAAAGTAAAATAAACTATAAAAATAAAAACAAAAAACCCTCAAAGCCCCTAGTGCACTGTTGGGTTGTTATTTTCAAAAAGAAAAAATGATAAATACAAAGAATCTCAATAAAGTGTTAAAGTCAAAGATGAAGAGAAACCTTTGAAAACAATAAGAGAAAAATTCACACAGAAAAGAACTCCAGAAAAATTGTTGCCTGACTTTCATTAAAAAGCACAGAAGTCAAACAGCAGAGTGGTTGCAAAGCCCAAAGGGAGACAGAATCCCCACCAATATAATTTCCAAGAAAATAATGCTATTAAAATTGAAGCTTAAATAAAGGTAATCTACAAAAGGTTAAAAACTGAGAAAAGTCCCTAAAACACACCTATCCTCTATGAAATGCTAAAAGAAATTATTCTTGTACAGACAGACTTCTGGTATGAGAAACCTATGTGAAGAAAATGAAATCCATGTGAAGAAAAACAGGATATCAGCTACCCTATCTACTTGGTAATGGTAAAATATGCCACCATAGCATAGAATTGTCTTTTATCTTATCTGATTTAATTAAGAATTATGCTGGACAATAGACACAATTGTCCTTTTGACCTCCTCACATATAGAACTAATACATTAACAAAAGTACAAAGGATGCAGTTGAGAATAAACTTGTTTGGAGTACTACACACATGCACACACACCTTCTTGGGAGCCTAGAAGACAGCCTCCTGCACCTGTTGACACAGGATCCCCCCTGTTGCTTCCCTCCATCACAGACAGCTCAGCTGGCCCATGAGCTTCAGGGTTCCTTCTGAAACTGCCTCCCAATTCTCCTAACGCTCCCTCAGATTACAGGCACATTCCTGTGCAGAGTTTTTATGGCTTCCAGGGATCTCCTCAGCTACCTCCTCAGCCTCCTACTTTTTATTTTTCCAAACTTTCTTCACATTTGGTATTTCCCTTGATAAAAAGGGGAGGTGGATTTTGAAAAGTTAGAAAACACATTTCCAAAATGACTTAAATGATAAATCACAAAGGGAATCAGAAAAGTACTCAGAAGAATGACTGCCTTATTGAAACAGTTACCAGCTAGCACTAGACCTCAAGAAAACCTCAGAGATGCAGCACTCGGGAGAAGCCAGGACTGGGGTCTAAATCCCTTGGGTGTGTCCAAAGGGGACTAGTGTTCCCCAGTGGGAACCTGGAATAGTCAAAACAGGACTGAAAAACAGGACTATCACATTGCTCAGATGTTTCCCTCTCTCCAGTACTAAGAAAGAAAGAGCCAGGGCTGGGCCTTTATATCCACCCTTCCTGACAGCTCTGAGTAGCCTTAGAAGTGGGGGCAGGGTAGAGGAGGCTACATCCCAGCCCCACTCTGTTTCCATGATTTTTTCCAGATGTGTGTGTTTCCTGCACCCTGATGTATATGTTGTCTGGCCAATAATTACATGACAAATATGTGTTTAAATATTTTAAACACATATTTAAAATTAATAAATTAAATATGTGGGATAAGAGTGAATTTAATATTTAAAGGAAAATTAATCACGTGAGCAGGCTGTATTAAAAGAAAGCTAAATAATGACTAAGACTAAGCAGATAAAAATTCGAAGAAAAAGAAATAAACATAAGAAGCATGCAAAAGGAAATAAGATGGGAGAAAAATGTGAAGAAAACACAATACAGAGAACTGACGATGACAAATTTACTTCTTTTGGGGATAAATAATATAAATAAAATGATAAGATAATAATAAAAGCATTGGTGAAAATGAAAAAACAGAAGGACCTTGGTCTGGGGTGAAGGTCAGTGCTAGATAGTATTACCAACATGTGACAGTACCTGGCCCAATTTACACCATGAAAAAAGAAATAGAAATAAAAACAAAATAGAAAAAATAATATTCATAGTTATATTAGATATTAATTATATGAGAGCATTTTTTTACACTCCACAGTAATAAAGGCGACTGCTGGTATAAATAGGAAGTACCCTTGAAACTCTACTTTTATCGAATTCAACGCATTGGTTACTTTTCCATTGCTGTCATAAAACACCATGACTAGGGCAATTTAGAGAAGGTCGTGTTTATTTGAGGCTCAGTGTTAAGGGGATTAGAGCCCATCTGGGTGGAGCAGAGGCAGCAACAGCCGAAAGGATAGCTAGAGATGGAAGCGCAGAGCTTGGGGCTCCACATCTCCAGCCAGGAACGGAAAGCAGTGGGAAGCAAACTGGGAATGGGGGGGAGGGTAGCATTTGAAACCTCAAAACCCACCTCCAGTAAGGTCACATATCCTGAGACTCCCCAAACAGGGTGACCAACCTGGGGCTAAGTATTCACATGCACAAGACCATGGTGTGTGTGTGTGTGGGTGTGGGTGTGTGTGTGTGTGTTGGGAGGAGGTGGGGATCCTTTCATTCAAGCTGGCACTAATAGCAGTATAGACATGATAAGTCTATAAATAAGTGTGGTTATTCATCATAGGTTTTATGTAATAGACCAAGAGCAGGACATTTTGGAATTTGTTGGGTTTTTTTTTTTAATGAGTATCCAGAGAATTCTGCTAAATACCTGAGATAAATTGTGTAAGTACTGTATGAAATTCCTAAGAAAATCTTAAAACAGAAAAGATGATTTAACCTCAGGTGCAGAAACCACTGACGACAACACTCTGAGCCAACAGGAGTAGAAGGACTGCGTGAAAACTGCATAGCAAACAAAACTGAGCCAGGAATGAAACGCTTTCCATATAAAACCAGTGGTTGCGAGCACTCCCTGTGTGCCACGGAACCCTGGAAACTCTAGATGATGCAGTAAGACAAGAAATGGCAAAGCATCCAAGATGGAAACAAAGGAAGCACAGCTGTCGTCATGGGAACAAGCATGATCACTTAGGTAGGGAAGCCCCCACTAAAAAGATGGAAGCACAAAGTATGAAATTCTTAAGACTCTAGGCAGCTTGCTTGGCGTGACGTCACTTGCATTTGTCTAGCAAAGCACAACCACGGAATCCAATTTTAAATAAAGCAGTGAGCGTCAGAGTGACACGGAGCAAGAAAATGAAAAATCAAATCGAAGGTAAGATGTGAAAGACCTTCTGAGGAAGATTGCAAACGTATTCAAATGGCAACTGCAATCTATCGGGACAGGCAGAGATGCTCAGTTTGTGGCAGAAAGCCTCAACGTCATAGGATATCAGTTCTTTACTGCTGAATCCCATGCAGTTCCAATCTATAAGCTGCTTTTATTCATGAATCTTGGCAATTCTCAAATGTTTATCCGGGAGTACAGAGATAGGATTAGCATGACATGTATAATATATATTTCCCCACAGAAGAAGGTAGAGAAACTTCATTATGGTAACCAAGACTTCTCATCAAAGAATGAGTATAAAGAAATGCGTTTTCTATGTAGAAATAGAGAGACCAGATCGTTCAAAACATCACACACATGTGCAGAAACTGATTTATGGCATGTAGAATTTGAATCAATAAAAATGGATTTCTTAATAAATAATGCTGAGACAATCGAATCATTCATATGAAGAAATAAAATTGAACTCCTACTTTATACCATATAAGAGTATGGATTTAGTCTGAATTGTAGTACTTAATATATATTAGCTTATTTTATACTCAAGACCATACAATTATAGAGTTGCTTTTAAAATTAAACTTAGTTTACAGACGATCAAGTTCCAGCTCAAAGATAAGTGACCTATTCAAGGTATAATTTATTGAAAGTTCAGGTGTCCTGCCTTTTAAATTTTTAAATCCTTGCTCTTAAACACTACTTAGACAGCTTTTTATTAAATTCTAGGTAGATTAAAGATTTAAATGAAAAAAAAACCAACCTAGCTTTAAAACTTTTAGGGGGAAAGATACATGAAAATACTCTTCTTGATGTTGAAGTAGCAGAGAAATTTTTAAAAGACTGAAAGAACACAGCCTAATAAGAAAAAGACACACTTTCCTCTATCCCAGACACTTGAAAGACATACATATTCAAGCCAGAGAACTGGGATGTGATAGATGAACATCTATGTCCAAGAAAAATTGGTATTCGGAATTTTTATTGAGATAATAATGAAAAGTGTTTAAGATTATAGTTCACAAGCAAAAGACGTAATAAACTGTCTGCACAACCAGCTTACGCAAAGGATCCTGAAATTGCCAAAACACTGAAATTACGTATGTTTCAACTCATTCCCAGTCAGGAAAATGCAAAATAAAACCAAAATTAGAGTACATATTTGATTGACAATAATTGAAAAGGTGTGTGATACTAGTTGCTGGCAAGGCCAAAGAATGCCCGGAGCCTCTACAAGCTGATATTCAGAATGGGAGTGTGGTCGACCAGCTTAAATGCTGCATTCCTTACCCAAGGGAGAAAATACTCATAGCTGTCTACACAGCAGTTCCACCCTTAACCCACATACACGGGTATTCTTGATAGATACATAAAAAAAGACCACATAACGGTTTTTCAACAATGGAACAGACATAGACATTTAGATACATTTGTTAAACTAAATATGTGTCATGTAACAATGGAAATAAATAAAATAGGTCTCACATCAAATGAGTAGATCCTGGAGGAAAAAATAGAACACACTCCACGATCAAAGGTGAAAGATGTGTAATATGAAGCAAAGCATTCCATGATGGGGAGACACAGAGACATCAAAGCTATATAGGCATGCAAGGAATAGTGAAAAAGAAAAGAAAAAAAAACGAGCAGTGACGTCTTCAGAAGAAAGAGGGGCACATATCACATATGGGGGAGAGCAAGAACTCCCAGGTTCTCGAGTGGCCTTTTTAAAACTGTGGTTGCAAAGGATCAGTTTATCACATGCACACACACACACACACACACACACACACACACACGCTAGATAGATAGACAGACAGACAGACAAATAGGTAGATAGAATAACAGATAAGTAGACAGAGAGATATAGATATGAATTTCATACACTGGAATTAGTAATCTTTAAAAGGCTTTTTTTAAGGAGTTGTATAACATAAGTCTGAAATGGGACTATGAAATCTTCAACGCTTCACCTGCCTTTCCATGGTCTGAGGACCACTGGAGAGCATCTCTAGTCTGTCTCTTCCCTTTACACTGTTCACTTTTGGGGGGATGTTCCTTCTGCCATGTTTCTAGTAATTACATATTACTTGATCATTTTTAAATGTATCAACCGCACTCCAGGACAGACCCTATACCCGGGAGTAGCTGACCAACACAAAATGGACTCCATTGGGTGAGGGGACAGATTTTGTTTTGTTCAGTTTGAAAACCTTTTTTGTCTTATGGAATTCTTTTTGTTTATTTTGATTTTTTTTAATTTTTATGCATTTTTTTGAGAGAGAAAGAGAGAACCTGAAGTTGGTTATGTAGGTTGGTAGGGAGGATCAGGGAAAGTTGGGGAGGGGAAAATACTTCACATGAAAAAGTTTTAAATAACAATATTTTTAACTAAACAATAAAAAATTTTTTCAGTAAATATTTTTATGCATGGTCATGACAAATTCCTGAATGTGGAGATTCAGAAAATGACCTTTGATAGGTGAATTGATAAAGAGCAATGGTCTATCCACAGAGGAGTTTATTAGCCTACTGCTGGGGTGGTGTACTGGATTTGCAAAGTCAGCCCTGAAGGGTTGGAAATTGATTCCATCTTTATGACATCACCAAAAGGACAAAACGATTGCAGCATAGAATAGGAAGGACACATCAGTGTTCACTAAGGGAAAGGGTGTGGACATTTCTGAATGTTGATCACAGTGGTGACTTCATAAATTGGGACCACGTGTAAATCATGCAGGTCCATGTGATGTCTGTCCACAAGCACGTCAGTCGTACTTTATCATTGACAAGGGAAGGGGACAGAGTGGAAGATGAAAGAGAGGAGCACTGTGTTGGCTGGGAGGGCCCGTCTGTTTTATAATTCAGGCTCCTTAGTTGAATCCCAGAAGGAAAAAATATGAACATTAGTGAGAAAAACCCATGATGCCTAATTGGAATCATACTCAGTTGTTGTACTGATTTAAATATCTAAATTTGACAAATGTGCTGTACAGGAACAAGACATAGTACTATTAGGAAAATCAATAAGGAACTATGAAAATACTTCATATCCACAATTTTCTGTATATCTCGAATTATTCCACCAAAATCTTGACAAAAAATATCCAAAGACAACTGTAGATACTATGACTTTTATTTTGAAAAAATGGGTAACAGAGGGATTAAGCAACATGTCTCAGTAGGTAAAATGCTTGCTGTGCAACCAACCATGAGGACCTGAGTTCATATCCCCAGCACTCAAGTAAAAGTCAAGTAACCCCAGCGCTGGAAGCAGAGGAAGGAAGACCCTGAGAGCTCACTGCCCATCCAGCATAGCTGAACAGTGAGCTTTAAGCTCAATTTCTGTTCCTAGGGACAGCTTCTGGCCTGTGCATCGGTGTGCAAGGGCATACACACAGATACACACATGCATACACCACACATGTAATATTTACATACAAAGTGGAGGAGGTACATACACGTGTGTTCATATAATAATTGTGTCTCCCGAAAAAGACCCACACAAAAAACACAGTTGCTTCTGAAAAGGAGTTGATCTCTGGAGTGAACATGTATAGGAGAGAATTTAAATCAAACAGTCTCTATGTATGTAACTTTACACCTTATGAATATGCTAGCTATTTAAAGTATTTTAAACCTAATTTTGTTGAGTTGGTTGATTAAAGACTCTGCGCCTTTTATACTCTGGTACCCAAGGCCAGATTACCTGGGGATAAGTTCCTCATGAACAGACAAGGACTTGGCTCTGTGTTCATTTTTGATGTTTTTTGTCCCCTGTAACAGTCCTGAAACTCATGATTCATCTTCAGCTCTTTAATCACCTTGAACTCTGGACCATATTCCACATAGGGCCTCTCAGGGCAGTCCTGTCCGCTCTACTATGGCTCATAAACATATTAACACTAGGACATCAGTAAGGACGTATGCACTTTTCTAGTTCTGTTATTTCTGTAAATCTGTAGTTACTCCATCTAAATGTTTACATAAAACATCCAAAGACAGCTGCGAATGCAACGTTTTTTTTACATGGAATTCTCCTAAGAGGGTCTCACCAAGTTATGGCAAGATGGCCCCAAGGGGACTGTCCCTGGAGGTAGGATGCGGAGCGCGTGCCCTGAGAAAGGTTGTTTTCATTGACAAGCAACACTTGTAGGGGGAGAAATCACCCACCCTCCTCACTAACTGTGAAAACGCCGAACCCCTGCAGAGCTTACAGAGACAGAGCGCCCTGTGGGAAACCCTAACCTGCAGTCTGCATTCTTCCTGCAGGACATGGAGGGAGCAAATTGCTCTCCTGCTGCACAAATCACTGGACTGCCCTGGACCTATGAAATCAATATATCTCAGAAAAAAAAAGGGGGGGGGTGGTGGGCAAATTGGTGGTAGTTATCTTGTAAAGTGGGTTTATTTTTCATTAATAAAATCTTCACTTTTGACAGAGCCATCTATAAGTTTCAAGTACTAGAGAGAGAGACTAAATAACCCTTAAATACTTCTTCCTTATCTCCGAAGTAGAATCCAAATGAGACATTTCCTGGCTGTCTCTGAGGCAGCCCCACTTCCTCCTTGTGTGGGAAGGAATTAATTGCACACCTGCAGGGGTTTTACTGAGAGGGACCAGGAAGCCTTTCTTCCATTTCTAATCCTCTGTGTTTTTCATGTTCTCATTTCCCAGGCTGCTGCTAGGACCTGGACTGGCTTTGAACTGAGAAGTCTCAAGGTGGGAAGCTTTACAAAGAGCAGAACCCAAGCAGTGTTGCAAAAATGTGGGGAAAGGCATCTCTGCTGCCTGTGCTTATTACCTGAGAACAAACAGCAAGGTGCTCTGCTCACAGAGTGACAACTGGGCCTTGACTCATGTTGTGTTCCTTAGAGATGGACGAAGAACCCAGCACAGACCAAGGCAACTAAAGAAATCACTCTGGGAACTAGAACATGATCTGGAGATCCAACCCAACACAGCCTGTGTTCCTTCTGACTTAGATTTCTGTCAAAGGTTGCATATCTGCCAAGCATTTTCTCAGATTACTTTTGGGACCCAATGCAGAAGCTGCAAAATCTCTTGGTTAATACACTGCTTCTAAAAGTCAAGAGGCACCTAGCTTACCACAAATATCTTTTGGTGATCTGTACCAAACAGACTTCTCTTCTGTTAAGAGAGGAATATGTGTGTTAAATATGTTAAAAGCCACATGGAAAGTGAACAGAGCCTCACTAATGGGCTGGCATCTCACTAGGGTCAGCCACAGGGGTGTGTGACAAACCTTTTGTAAAGACACAAAATCCATGATCCTATCTACCTTAAGATTCAAGCAATAATAATTAGAGGGAAAATCTGTCTGTATTAAACATGTATACCTCTTTTTTTGTCATTACTACCTAAACCATAAGTGCATTAACGGTTGGCATGGCATTGATGTTGCATTTGCATGAGAACTAATCTAGAGAAGGTTTCAAGTGTGTGGAAGGATCTGTGTAGGTTAGTTACAAACATTAGACCATTTTACATAGGCACTTGAACAACCTCAGCATTAGGTATCCTAGTGGCATCCATGGGTACCAAGGGATGAGTGTGTAGACACAGAACACATTGATGGGAGCTACAAAACAATAATCTTAGAGAAATTCCAGAAGAGCTAATAACTCACATTTCTCTGGGAAAATCTAGGCTGCCTCTGAAGGTATTTAACATAAAGCGCAGAGCAATCTTGAGACTCAAGAAGGAAAAGGCCCCGTGTTCTTTCATAGTCACAAGGTTCTGGTTAAGTCAGGATCACAAGTCTTTGGTGAACACTGCTGAGCAAATGGGGATGGTGGGATCCTCGAAAGGAAATGAGCAAGGGCTGAACATCAGAAGCAGATTGAAGGTCTTACGAACTGTTGTGGAATAATGCTCTTGTACACTGTAAAGATTTATCCCTCATATCAGTTTAATAAAACTCTGATTGGCCAGTAGCCAGGTAGGAAGCATATGTGGGGTGACAAGACTAAGAGAATTCTGGGAAGATGAAAGGTAGAGAGTCAGTCACTAACAAGATGCAGAAGAAGCAAGATGAGAATAGCTTTACTGGGAAAAAGCACCAAACCATGTGGCTAAACATAGAGAAGAATCATGGACTAATTTTCATTGTAAGAGCCAGTTAGTATTAAGCCTGAGCTAAGAGGCCAAACAGTTCGTAATTGATATAAGCTTCTGTGCATTTCTTTGGGACTGAATGGTTGTGGGACTGGGCAGAACAGAAACCTGTCTAGAAAGAGCAGACTGATGAGGTCAATCTCTGGTCCCTCTGAGCTGATTCCTGGTGCTACTTGACCTGAGCTTTGATGCGTCACTTCTACTGATAGACTTGCAAAGACGATTATCTGTGCTTTTGCATCCATTGTTTAACTTCACCCTTCCAGGTAGAACTATCCAATTAAGCAAGCCTGGGCTATTTGACCATGTTTCAGCTGCCAGAGAGCCATCAACCACAAACTGACTTCCTGTTTGGGCATATGAAGGCTGGAAAGGGGTCTAGCCTCCACAGAGACCATTCACCAGTAGGAATCTCTCCAAATGCCAAGAGTTCCACTGTTGGATTAGCAAACTAACGAGAAGGCAAAGCAGTAACCACAAACACCTGCATTGTTGTGAAGGCGATGCGGACATGGGCGGTGTGGAGGAGAACACAGCGGAAGCAATAAAGATGGAGGGGGGAGTATAAAAACCATGCTCCAGAGGAAGGAATTGGACACCCAACTCAAATACTATGCTTTTTGTTTAGAAGGAAGGTGAAAGGTCAAACTTGAAAGCGAGGATAGCATCACCTGAACTCCATCCTGCTTCCCAAAGCGGTCTTATACCAAGGGTTGCATGCATTTAGAGCATTGCAAAAGCATTCAGAGAAGTCTAGAGGACAGTGGGAAAGGAAAAGCAGGAGAAATGGAGAATAGAAATTGTGATGAACCAGTGCTGAGGGCTACTGTGTCTCCATTCCACTTCTGCCCTACAAGCGGAGAACAGAACACACCTTAGAACAGAACCCACCAGGAGCAGCAAACAAGAATGGATAACCTAACCCAGCGTCCTTCTGACCAAACAACGCCTCCTGGAACCTAATTCCCTTGCACTTGTAAACTCTAAGCCACTTTTGCAGGAGTGTGTGTGTGTGTGTGTGTGTGCCTGTGTCTGTGTGTGTGCCTGTCAGCCACTTATAGGATTCCTGTTGAAGATGTTCTTAGTCCTTTGAATACATTCACTTTATTTAGGCCTTATTATTTCAAAAAACTAGAGGAGAACCACACTTAGGATTTCCATAGTTATGTGGAGATTCATTGGGGTGTGGATTGCCATCAAAACATGGCTGCCACTGGGCCTCCTGGGATCTCATTACTTTATCGGTCATACAGTTATACAGCCTTGGGCATCTGTAACATGTCCATTGAACTTTAATTAATATAAAGTTTTTAGCCTTGTTCCAAAAATAAAAGACAAGACCATTGCCATAATGAAAGAATAGAAAGTCAATTCTGTTTGCCACCTCTTCTGTTGGAGCAAATACTGTATTTGGGGGGAGTAGAATATTCATTTGAGAGTTATTTTTAAACAACATGTAGGCATGGTCTTTCTTCAAAATGATGAATTACAAAGGCCAAGACTTGTATGATAAAATTCCTTATATAATTTAATGATTTAAAGAATGGTTTGACCACAGTTGAAATGGTTGGATTTATATACTCTCTATGTATTAAGAAGCAGACATGAGCTCAGACTTGTCCAGTGATGAATGGGTTCAGGGGCCTGAACAGTAACTATTCATATAAGGCCAGGGACTCCTCAAGTCAATCCCTGTTTGGGTCAAGATGTACACAGAGTATTGCAAATTCTCTCATCACCTACTACAAATGTAAATACTATGAGGTGGTAAAGCCCATAGCTTAAAAGGAAAGGCATTCCATGGCTTCTCACCCTTAGCCCAGAGGCCTCTCATGGAATGACGTAATCCTGGGCACAAACTCATTTTTAATGCAATGTAGGTCACACTCCAAGCAGATTCTGAAGAGGTTTTAGCACACAGTCTTTGAGACATCTTCCCCGGCCCGAGCTTGGTTCTCAGTCAATTGTCTGATCACCCGGGCTTTGAAGTTTATGTAAGAAGCATCACTGGCCGTGAGTAACAGCCTTTAAGATCTATTCTCAATTCAGGGACACGGTCCTTCTGTTTTCAGAAAGACTCAGTTCCCTTCATTCAAAAACACCTTTATTTCGGCACTTTATTCCTGGTACTTAAGAACAAAGAAGAATAGCATTGTATCAAGATAAGTAGATCATAAGCCAAATCAATGAATCTATCGATTTTCTTCATCTATGCAAGGTCAAACTGCAAATACTGACTTCCTCCACTAAACTGTCTAGCTTGGAATGCTGGGCAGTAAAACCCTTAAAGGATTATTTTAAAGGTATATATATATTTGAAATGCCATAAACAGACCAAAATAAAATAAAAACCAACCATCAAAGAAACAAACAAACAAACAAAAAATCTAAGCGCACAAGGCCTCAATCCTACACAAAGAACTATAGGCAACTGAGAAAAGCTGGGATCAGGGTAGGCACATCTATATCACATTATTTCACCCTTAGGCCCACAGACCATTTGTGGAAGACAGGGTAGAAAGGATGTAAGAGACAGAGGTCAGGGAGAACCACCATGGCAGGGCCATTGCACGCAGGAATTCACAGCAGCTGTGGCTGTGTGCACAAGTCTTACACAAGGTCAGTTGTGTCAACACTACAGCTTGGAGAGGAGAATGGGCTCCCGAGCCCACACCCTGGTGAAGGAACATTTGACAATGTATGACTTCTAGGGAAGGAGGAGACAGTTTTCTTTAAAGGTATGGCCCCTGGCAGATTGACCATGCTCTGGTGGGTGGTTCTACACCAATCAACCAATTGAGCATGATGTATTAAAATAAAAAAAAATGACAGGAAGCTTGGAGGTGATAGGACATGGGAGGATGGATCTGTGAAGAGCTCGGCTGATGGGTGAGAAAGAATATGATCATAGCACGTTGGATTCATGTACGACATTCTCAGAGAATTAATAAAAGTATTATAGCTTTGAAAAACTTAACTGAAGGACCAGTGAGATGTCTCCATGGCTGAAAATGCCTGTCATCAAGCCTGAGTTGGATTCCTGGGGCCCACACGATGGAAGGAGAGAACTAACCCCCAAAACCAGTTCTCTGCCCTCCAGAAGGCACACATTCAAATGAAAGGATTTAGAAAGCAGGACCACAATCACACAGAATCACAATCACGCAGGGGAGCATGAAAACCAGCAGGCTAGCCTTGAACTCCCAGCCACCATCCTGCCTCCCAAGTTTCTAGGATTAAAGGCGTGCACCACCACACCTGGCCTCTATTTGTTTTTAATTAAAGAACCACTGAACACACACTGCAATCCTTCCTCTTTAATATTCAAGATAGAGGCAAGAAAGTCTTCGTTGTATAGACAAATGCTAAGGAGAGCAGGGGAGCTGTGGATGACGGGTTAAAGACAGAGGAATCTACAGATGCAAACTCCGTTTGACATGTGGGAGGTGGTATTTGACAGGCGTCTGGTACATTGATGTAGGAGGGTCTTCTACCTATCTGTTGCTTTCATTGGTTAATTAATAAAGAAAACTG
>LOEQ01002915.1:18092-30827 GCA_001685075.1 Bramus lutescens | reverse complement strand
TTATTATTATTATTGGCTAATATGGGAGGGCCTAGCACACTATGGACCATGCTGCACCTGGGCAGGTAGTCCAGGGTTGCATATGAAAGCAGACGGAGCAAGCACAGCAAGGGAGCCAGTAAGCAGAGTTCCTCCACCACCTCTAGCGTCTTTGAGTTTCTGCCCTGACTTCCCTTCACGATGGACTGTAAACTGTAAGGTTAAATAAACCCTTACATCCCCAAGTTACTTCTGGTCATGGTGGTTTTTTGTAGCAATAAGGAAGCAAAATAGGACAGTGGCATACAAGGTGTATCTTCAAAGATCTAATCTCATTTTCTGTCAATTTATCCTATTGAGTATCTGGCCACAGGGCACCCCGTACTCCACCCTCACCAGTCCTTGGATCCCTGGTAAGTCACAAGAATAAATACTGAAGTTAATTCCTATACTCAGGCTTCTCTATCATCAACCGATAATAACAAGAAGTATGCGGCTCCTGCTCTTGACTGTTGAGAGCTACAATCTAAATACAAATCTTCGCTGGTTAAGGATGGCTGCTCCCTGATTCCCAATGTGATGCTGGCTGTGGGTCTTGCCATGCCTGCAATGAGATGAATGTTAAGACGCTCAGCAAGCCCAGGGAAGAATTTAGAGATTGGTTTCCTCAACGGAAGGAAGAATCTTACTGGACTTTGTGTCTCCTCTCCTACAGAAGGACATACAGGGTTCTATGGCAGAAGATATGGGTGTTCCTGACCCCGGGCCAGGGAACACCAGCTCTGGTCCTTTCCATCTTCTGTAGTGAGGCAGGACAGCACCATTCAGAGCATCTCTGTGGCATCTTATGTGGACTTGGAAACAACCCAGTTTTCTAGGATTGATGCTAGCACCCTCCCTGCCACCCTTCTTTAGCAAACTACCGTTTTTCAATACTGAAATTTTCTCTACATGGAGTAGCATGCCCTCCTATCCTCCTTCCCTAAAGACTAGTCCCCAGCATTGTTTACTGATCTCAGTAAACTAGGTGCAACAACCTGAATCTATGCCCCAAGTGAGGAAAAGCCCTCCTACAACCTAAACCCAACCTTGCAGTCCACCAGTGGATTTCAAACATTGGCATGCATCAGAATGAACTAACAAGTTCCTTACACCCAAACCATAGACTTCTCCTGAGTTCCTGATTCAGAAACTTAAGACAAGTCCCAAGGACTGGCTTTTCTACTGAGCTCCTTTCGTCCCTTCATGTACCCCACTCTATGGACCCTGGTGTGTATAATAGTAACCCCCCACTGCGGATGGAGCCACAGATTATAACCCAACCAAATGCCTCACCACTGACTCCATTTAGATGAGGATTTAGAAGTCCCTGTCTGGACTATAGTTAAATGGTAATGTTACCATTTAGGGATTTTTGTCTAAATATACTGTAATAACCAAATCAACATGAACAAAAGTGAGAGAAAGATGCAGAGGGAGCTAAGTAAGACCCCATGATACTGACTTTCTGATCATATCCCCCTATTCTACAACAAACCAATGGGCCAGTTTCAAAGGGATCACTGTAACAAGGGCACCTCAGTTAACATGTGCAGAAGCAGGCGTGGTTGCCTGGATATGTGGGGGTTCTGTAATCTTATCAGCCAGGTTCTGGCAGTCCGGCCAGAGAAAGGTTTTTTATTGTTTTCACCTACTCTGAAAGCAAAATGCTGGGTCCAATGAGAACTCAATCGATTTGTGAACAGTGTTTACCTCCTTCCCTTGTCATCTCAGTCAGCCAATTGATTGCATTAAAGATTAATTAACGGGGAAGCTTGGGCACTAACTGTCAAGGAGAAGGCTCGTCCTTAATTAAAAGTTCAGCAGCGACCTTTGTCCTGGGTATCCAGTCCTTCCGAAGGAAGGTAGAAAAGCTTTTTGAAAAGCATCCAAGTAGGCTGAACTGCAGCCATTCAGCAGCGCCCATCAGGGTGGACTTCAGTAACAAGAGGTTAGCTCTTATCACCAGGGAAGTCACAGGTTTTCTGGGGTACCTTTTATTCAAGTAGAGCCGCAGCAGATACAATCAGCTCCATTCCTGGGGTGGGGGGCCTTCCCAGCACTGTCCATCACATCTCCTGCCCTTCGACATCTTCTCAGTCTAAAGCCACCCTTTAGGAGGGCAAACAGCCCACCCTGGACTGAAGTCCACAGTCCACTGTCTTCTGTCTACATTCTACCCACGAAATACTCCCTATGGCCTTGCGAAGTGGCTCAATCTTTTCCAACAAATGAGAAAACTGAGCCTAGGCAAAATGACTTGCCTAAAGTTTCCTTGTGAGCAAATAGGGGATTGGTATTCTGCATCAAAGATGTTCGCTTTTTGGAAAGTATTTCCAAAGTCCCACCCATGTGTGGCCATTTATGCTACAGTATATTTACAGGGCTCGACAGTCATTTGATGGGGGTGGGTAAATGAGGCATTCAGAACCAGCCTATCAGCGGAAGGACTGTCCAAAATCTTCAGCCTTAAATCCGTTGCTGATCTTTTCACTAGACCATAAAGCTGAATGCAGATGGGAATGAGTCAGGATGCCTGTTGGGAAGCATAATTCATCCATTGGATTCACTGGGCAACTAATTGGTCTGTTAGCCTCTGCCTGCATGAGGCTCCCTCCATACTGGGTACAAAGAATGAGCCAAGGGGTGTTACAGATCAGTGGCTCAGGATTCGTTAAGCATGTACAAGATTGAATACCCACTGCCAAAAAGGAACAACACAGCAAGAGTAGCAAAAATAACCAGAACTTTGCTCCCAAGTGAGCTGCACTATTGAGAAAGATGTGACCCAATCAAATAGTCACACAGTTTGTGGCAATAATAACAGGCCTGCAAAAGAGGGGCATTTGCAACCATAAGCACTGACCATAAAATGTCTTTTATATTTTGTTTGAGTCACGTTTTAGAGTAACTGACTGTTTAACTAAGAACAAGAGAAAGGGAAGTAAACTGGGTAAAATAAAACTTGAGGAGAAGCAATATTTCTGGGTTGGTAGGACAGATATGTGAAGATCCAGTGATAAAAAATCAGAAGACAAGGCATAGGAGGGAAGGTGTGGAGTCCCAGGAACTGAGAAGCTCTAGGCTGAAGAAGAGGGAAGCTGGGGCCAGACCACGGTAACTCTATGGGGGTTCTTTAAGCATGGAGAAGCTAGTGAACATTTTAAGCAAAGGCATAATGGAGAGATGTCTCATTCAATATTCTGCTGCATAATAATTTCAAAAATTCAAGAACAAACTATGCTTTTCATGTTTCCATGTCTACAGGTTAAATTGTGATTCCTCTTACTTTTAGTGGGTTTGGCACATCAAACCATATAAATACGTTGAACTATTTGTATCAGGCCTAGACATGCCGCTTGAGTCACAGATTACATAGAGAGTCCAACTTTAGCAGAGAAGAGATGAAAAAACGATTCCAAATATCACGATTATCATTGATCATGGGTCAGATGATCAATGTACACATTGGAAAGTTTTACTTTGTTAATGGGATCAAGAACCTACTATCAGGGACTAAGTCAGGCAGCATTTACCCCAATAGTGCAGAGATGTCCATAACTGACAATATAGGATAAAAACTTGCTATGCAGGCAGAGGTCATGAAAAATTTGTCCATATGGAATAACATAACTTCAAAGCAACTAGCCACCTAAATAATAAAGTCGCATAACAGATAACTTGCAGATCATTCAAGTAACCATAATTACTGATTCCAACCAAGGACCATTTTGAGAACAATAGAAACCAAAAGCAATGTGAGTCACCTTGTAATCTCCACGACCCCTACAGGGAATTTACTGCCTGAATATTCTGAGCTTTGCGATGTGGGTGCCTTCCAGATTCACAACGCTGGGACTGTAATGTGTGATCTGTGAGGCTGATACAAACGGCCTAGATACTGTTGCCCAAGAACATTCTTCACTGCAAAGCTTTTATAAAAATGAACATGAGACCTATACAGTCACAAAGGAAGAATGGCATTAATTCAAGCATGGGAGAAAACTGAGTGAAGAAGATGACATTTGTTTTGAACTATGAAGGACCAGAGGATGCATTGGGTAAGACAAGATGAAAGATATTTTTAGGTTCAGGGAAATGCCTCAGCCAATGATAATGAATACAACATTATTGATGTAGGAAATGTGTATTATACTTGGGGAACAGTGAATAGCATTTCCTGACTTTCATAGCAATTTTTCCATCTCAGAGAATAAATTAATGCTGAATTTACAGTACATTTATTAGCATATCATAGAATTTTGCTTAGCATGGACAATTTTTTCTAGAAGGTAAATATTTATGAAGTTGTATTTCACTGTGGATAAAAGATAGACACTACTCTAAGTAATATTCAATATAAGAATACGGTGCTGATTAAAAAGGCCATTGGCTGTATTGCTTGCGAACACTCGGTGTAATTATCAAGAAGATTACTGAGCCAGCAAAAGATGCTACTCATCAGTGAAATTCTAGAGATGGAAATGGCTTGGAACTGATAAGTACCATTCTGGAAACAGCAGAGTAAACACATCATTTGGATCCACTGATAACAGTGCCTTTCTTATGCCATTAAATGTTACAGTCGCCATATTTAATTCTCCAGTCAAAATTTACGATACGGGTTGGCAGTGGGGCATGAAGAGATAGGCAGCCTGATTCTGTGCTTTGATGAGTAGGAATGTTCCAAAGATGCTGACCTCATCAAGGAGAGAAGAACTTAAGATAATCTTGCAACATAGGTTTAATATGTAAGAAGTCAATGCAAAGCTTGCGTGTCTAGTGCTATGAGGCTGAGGGATATAAGAATAGGTACCGGCCACTAAGAAGAAAGGGTAGGAATGCCCAGGGTAAAGGTAAAAGGATACACGCAGTTCTGGGCCTGGGGAGAATGCTCAGTAGGTACGAGCGCTTGCTGGGGCTGAAGAGATGGCTCAGTGATTTAAAGTACTTGTCAGCTGAGCAGAAGACTTGGCACCCACATGATGGGTCCCAACCATCCAGAACTAAATTACAAGCAAATTCAATACTCTCTTCTGACTTCCATGCGTATCAGTGATGAACATAGTTCACTTAAAGATATAAATTATAAAACA
This sequence comes from Bramus lutescens, assembly GCA_001685075.1. Classification (NCBI taxonomy): domain Eukaryota; kingdom Metazoa; phylum Chordata; class Mammalia; order Rodentia; family Cricetidae; genus Bramus; species Bramus lutescens. The sequence goes on along the minus strand of LOEQ01002915.1, from coordinate 25,713 downwards.
AAGATGGTCAGTTTTTAAAGGTTGCTCAGAAGTAATTAGAAATAATTAAAATATAGTAATTTAGCCAAAACAGCAAAAGTCTCCAGACAAGATAATCGCCATAATGCATACAATTGTGTTTAAATAACAACCTGTTCTGTTGTCTCCACACTTCAGTTTTAAACAAAAGTGCTTGTGAAAATGCTAAACCTACAATTATAAACAAACCTTGCTTATTGTTTGACAACTTCACATTGATGACAGACAACTTAATGGGAGGCTAGGAGACATACACAAAGCAACAATTTGCAAAGAAACCTTAATCACTAGTAAATATATGAAAATTTGCTAAGCCTCACTCAACAAGGGAAATGCAACTTAATACAATAATAGAGTTTCATTTCACACACATCAGGTTGGAACAAAATTAATCATAGTAACACAAACAAGCATTGGTAGAGAGATGACAATGGGGAGTCCCACCCTACACTGATAATAGGAAATTGACACGTTTAAATTGTAAAGCAATTTATAATATGTAATCAACACCAATACTTCAACTGAACATTTCTGTTTGTCATTGGTTAAAAACTTATATGAAAAGGTGCAAGAGAGAAATTTAATATAGCATAATTTGCAATAGTCAAAGAAAAGGCTAAAATACAATAATTACTCATTAAGAGCAAAAAAACAAGTAAGCATTAAGTGCTTTATTCATTCATTGCAATTTGTGAACTAAAATTGAAATAAAAAAAGAGAGCATCAACGTGGTTCTATTTCAAATATTGTTAAAATGACACTTCAAATTAAAATGATTACTTGCACCATACTGCTCACTAAAAGTTTTAAAGCAAATAAGACAATGGCATATATTTCATGGACATATATACATGTAGAGTAAAAAATAGAATTTCCATTGTGATTGATTATCAGAAGCATGGCTAGCTCTGGAAAAGGAAGAGAAGGAACTGGTTAGTATGAGGACATGAGAATTTAACCGTATCTTTAATGTTTTATTTCTACAAATAAACCCAAAGGGAGATGAGTAGAATAAAGGAACAGGACTGAGGTCTCAGAAGCCAATGTAAGCATATACCATCACTTGATTACCTGGAGACACTGCCACTGTGAGGCGAGAACTCTGCATGCACTGCAGGTTCCTAACCAGACGGAGCAAAGAGAAGCATGGGTCCCATTTAACATTAAACACAAAGTCTGGTGCCTGATAAATTTCAGACACACCTGAAAACAAAGCAATTGCATTGTAAGAAGGGAAACTACCATAACAGAACACTGTTGACATAGATTTTCTGTTCCACCAGGTCCTGCAGCCGATCCATCCCAAAGAAACACACAGAGGTCTACACTAATCATAAACTGGTTGGCCTCTTATCTCAGGCTTCTTATTAACTCTTACATCCTACATTAACCCATAATTCTTGTCTGTGTCAGCCATGTGGCTTGGTACCTTTTATCATCTTGCTTCCTCTGTCGCTGGCTTCCTCTGTGACGACTGCAGACTCAGTCTTCTTTCTTGCCCGCATTTTCCATTGCCTACCTCTACCCCCTGCTTGGTCACCCCTTCTATACCACCTGCCTGGCTACTGGCCAATCAGCGTTTTATTAAAACAATACAAGTGACAGGGTACAAGACCATTGTTCCCCAGCAGAACACATTTATTACCAAAGAATGAGGAAACATTTCTGGGCAAGGATTAAAAAGAAAAATCTAATAAAAAAGAAGACATGAAAAGTTGGACTGAGGATTTATGCTCAGAACAAAATGCCATAAAAAGAATGGAAAGGTAAACTGAAAAGCAGGAGAGAATTGCTGGAACTGATATGTTTGCTTATGGTTTCTGGAATATCTGTTCTGTTCCTTTATTCTTATCCCCCTTTAGGTTATTTTTCAGAAATAAAATGTTAAACATACAGCTAAAATCTCATTTACCCATATTAACTAATTCCTTGTCTTCCTTTTTCAGAAACAGCCATTCTCCCAATATTTGATATGCATATATTAAAATGCATATATTTGATAAAATATATTTCTGGACTTATATCTAGAAAAACCTAAAGAATATAAAAAAATTTTAAGAAAAGCATGGGCTGGAGAGGTGGCTCAGTGATTGAGATCACAGGCTATTCTTCCAGATAGCCTGGGTTTGATTCTCAGCACCCACATGGTGGCTCACAGCTATCTATAACTCCAGGTGCAGAAAATCCAATGGTCTCTTCTGGCCTTTGCAGGCACCAGGCATGCACATGGTGCTCAGACATACAAGCAGACAAAACACCCATACATATAGCATAACTTTTTAAAATATAGGCAAAAAAGCAAGAAAATAATTAGAAAAAATATCGAACAATCAAGCAGACAGTATGCAAAAGATGAGTTCCAAATGGCTAACACATATATTTGTATATATTTGTTACATATATATCAGTATATTATATATGTAATATATATAATATATATATTGCACAAATGTATTGGCCATCATAGAACTGTGAATGAAAATCATAGATAATACTGCATCCAAATGTCTATTATAAAAATGCCACCACACATTTCACTGTGCTTTGAGAAAGCAAAATCGTTCACTCTGCTGACAGAGTACAAATTAGTCCCACCACTTTGCAAAAACTCTTTAACAAACTCAGTTCAAAATAATTATGCCTCAGAACCCAGAAATTCCACTTCAGTCATGTCCTAAACAGAAATTCACAAGCTTGTCCCTATAAGGACTTGTGCTGGCCATTCACAGCCACTTGGATCCCAAGAGCCACAATACTAGAATGGTCAACTACGGTACTGCCATAGTTAGTACTGAACCTGAACTTAACAGGATCCAGAGTCACCTCAAAGGCAAACCTCTGAGCATGCCTCTGAGGAATGTCCTCAATTGGGTTGAGTGAAGTGTGAAGATCCACACTAAATGTGGGCCGGGATCCAGTTCTGCACAAAAGTAGAGAACAAATCAGCACTCACCTCTCTCTGCTTCCTAACTGAACATACGAGGTGACCAATTGCCTCAAACTGCTGTCATGGCTTCTACAGCACAATAGAGAACTCTGCCATCAAACCGTGAGCCCATATAATCCTTCTCTCCCTTAATTTGCCTTTGTTATCTATTTGATGATCACAATGAGAAAAATAACCAATACATACACATTCATATAATAGTATATACAGAGAGGTGAGAGGGAACATACTGTTTCTATAGGCTGCAACAAATACCCTAAAATGAGTGTGGAGAAAAACAAGACAGACGCCAAATAGCACACCCTGGACAATTCTTTTATACGTGGTCCAAAAAATGAAAACTGTCTTTTGCATTAGACGTCAAGCCAAGGTGAGGGCAAGTGTCTGGGAGAGAAGAGGGCTTACCTACCATGCTGTGGTTTGGATAAATGTTCTCTTTCTTGATTACGCCAGGGTTTACATTGTGAATATTTTTCACATTTATCGTGTCCAGGAAAAGGTTATTTTCTTTTTTACAGGTAAACAAAGAAAAGCCACTCTGGGTATAGTGATGTATGATCCTAATCCCAGCACTTGACAGGATAGGTAGGAGGACTGCCTAAAATCATAGGCCAGCTGGGTTATGTAGTGAGGTCAAGGTCATCACCCATTATAAAGTAAGACATTAGCTTTACTTCTGTAAAGCAAAGAACACAGTCAACAAGACGAAACAGCAGGGTACAGAATGGGAAAACATCTTCACCAATCTCACATTGAACAGAGGGCTGATCTCCAAAATATACAAAGAACGCAAGAAATTGGTCATCAAAANCTACACAGCAGAACAAAATAATGACATCTCGAAATGTGTGGCCAAATACATGGATCTAGAAAACACATACTGAACGAGGTAACCCAGACCCAGAAAGACAAATATCATATGGACTCACTCATAAGTGGCTTTTAGACATAAAGCAAAGAAAAACCAGCCTACAATTCACAACCCCAGAGAACCTTGACAACAATGAGGATCCTAAGAGAGATATGCATGGATTAAATCTACATGGGAAGTAGAAAAAGACAAGATCTCCTCAGTAAACTGAGAGCATGGGGACCATGGGAGAGGGTAGAAGAAAAGAGGAGAGGAAGGGAGGGGAGTGAAGAAAAATAAATAGCTCAATAAAAACAATAAAAAAATAAAGACCTTAGTTTTAAATTAAAAAAAAAAAAACAGAGGGGGATATAGTCTAGATGTCATGAAAACCCCAAAGAGAGAAAGCCTGTCAGGGATTATCTGCATTCTCCTGCAGGTTACTTCATATGCAAGCTCCCAAGCTGGTTCCATCCCTTGGAGCTCCCAGCCGACTTTATGCTCAACTTGAGAAATAGAATGTCCTTAAGGTTGATATGTGTTTAAAGTAACACTCAATACCTTTTTTGGATGCAGGCAAAGTCTGTGAGTTCAAAGGTCCTTTAATGTTCTATGTTGATGGAGGCCTGTGGCTCTTTCTATTGATAGTGAAATGTGGCCTTGACTTTATCCCTCTTAGGAGACTTTCAACTGCTCGGAGACAAAATGGGAAGCCCTGCATATTGTATGATTAAAGCCATCCTTGAGATGTACAGAAAAAGCGGAGCCTCTCCCCAGAATTCCTCACCAAAGCGGGCTGCCTGCATGCGGCAGGGTCAATGTGTGCGTTGATTTATGCAAAACACTAAAGCTGAAGTTCTTGTTGCTACTCCTTTCTCTCTTTACAAAGACCCACAGAGCACTTCCTCTGTCCTCTAGGTTTACAGAAGCACAATTTAAGAACTACAGCGACAAACCAGGCAGCATTTGTTAGACAGCGGCATGAACTCACTACTTCAGCAAGCATCTCTTGGATGCCCATGTATGGGGCTGTCTACCAGGGGTGAAGCCTGTGGAGAGACTTCAGTAAGTAACTCAGTGTCACACCGTTCATGCTGGAGCACCAGCATTCGAACCCAAGTCCCTGACTTCTATGCCTGCCATTGCCAAGATCACAGACTCAGGTCTTTCTCATTCCTCTGATATCCAGGACATACTCGTTGTTGTTGTTGTTTGGTTTTTATCAGATGAAGACAGATTTGTTAAGAGAGTGGTAGGGGCTTCAACGGAAGAGTGGCTGGGGTCATGTTTGATGCTGCCTAAAGATGCTCATGGGTAGAATCCCCACATGGTTGCCAACTGGATCAAGAATTGGATGAATTAGGAACTAGAGATATGGCCAGCAATGTCTTGATTATTTTCTTCACTCACATGGGGAGAATGGAAAAAAAGAAGAGGTCTCTGCAATGAAGACCCCAAGCCAGAGAGAGGAGCTGTGGGGTCCAATCAAATGAAGGATGGATAGCAAAGGAGCCATACTAAATGCTCATTCTCAGGTTTCAGGCAAGACGATGTGTTTTCCAACCCACAGTCCAACTCAGTGTGACATTCTCACTTATACCAGATAATTAGAAATCCAAGAATACATGTGGAAAAACAGCTACAATGTCACCTTGAAGGACTTTGAGGCACACGCAGCTCTTTAATACACTTGACAAGTGATAATGCATTGATGAACAAATTTGCTTCACATAAATTCTCTATTAAATTAAGGCAAGTTCCCTCCCTGTAATTTGTGCCCTCATTCTAAATTATGCCTTCGAATGAGTTCTTCAAGGACATAAAAAACACAAATATGCCACTCTCTCAAACTACTTCTCGTCAGAATTAAATCCCTCCCCCTGTGATTATTTTTAATTCTCTAGTCATTATAATACTTTAAAGGCCAGTTAAGTAAACAGACAACCTTCATTTTTAGCTTATAAAAATCAACATTTATTAAAAAGTAATTTTAAAATTCAAACAAAGACAAATACTATTTTTAAAAATCACCACCAGGCGTGTATATGATTCACATACATATACTCAGATGCATACACATACACATACAATAAACATAAATTAATCTTTTTAAAAATTTAAATCACCACTAATTTCCTGAACAAAAGTAACTATTGTCTATATCTCACTGTGTATGTGTCTGAAGTACTTTTCTATCCACAATAACCATAGAATTTGCAGGTTTTAAGATGGCTCCACACCATACTTCCTCAGAAGGTTACTCAGCATAAATGAACATTTTTTTTCCTTACCAACTAGTAGATTGAAAAGGAACATCATCTGGGAAAAGATGAAATACCTTAACTTTTTCCTGTTCATATATGAAACTAAATGCCTCTGAAATTATTGCCTAGGCAACTGTGTTAGCGCTCTGAATGAGGTCAAGAAATGACAACAAGCTAGGGAGCCTATGACCCAAGGAATGACCATGGGGTGGCTTTACCAGCTGTCTACTGCCTTCCACACTGCTCTCTCGAGAGACCTATATCCCAAAGCACCTTCAAAACACAAGGAAACAAGAAATCTCTAATTTCTCTAGCTAAAGGATTGGGAAGCTGTAGAAATCTCAGCCCCTCTGCAACAGCAGGTACTGTTTATATCATAAACAGTCAGGAAAAGAATTCAACAATCTTACTCACCTGTGAACTACAATAATGCAAGATATACCCACTGGTGCAATAGGGGCACATATGTTGTGGGAGCAACCAACTACTTTCTCATTGGCTTTAAACCACATTCCACAAGATGGAATTTGTGCCCTATATTGTTAACTAGGGCAAAAACACCTGACTATCTAGGTGATAGGCCCTAGCCTATGAGAGAAAACCTAGTACTTGGTAAATGGACATGGTACTGAACTGCCCCTAAATTCTTGTCTTTATACCCATAGGTTGATTCTACATGCTTCTCACAGAAGCTTCTTTTTGCAGTATATGGAAATAAAAATGTTCCAAGATAAAGGAAATTCAGCAGAATTTATTGCTAGCATGCTACTTTTGAACAATGGCTAATAGAAATCCTAACAAAAAGATAATTATAACAGATACCATAATATCCATAAGGAAAAAACATTACAGATTTCAAAATAATTTCACCTGTGATCTTCTGGACCTGTATTGATTATATTTGAACAATGTGATGTGTGTGCTCAAGGTATCTAAGTTTTTAGGGCAATTATATTTGTTATAAGGAGAGATAGAGCTCTAAGTAGAAGTACAGTTTCGACACCTGAAACAGTAAAAACATCAGTACTAATCAGTAGCACTAAATTACTGTGTGTATAAATGAACATGAATATACATATATATGTATATTCATGTATAATCACATACATATATATGATTTTAGGTTAGTTACCACTACAGTTGTATAAATGATACATGTAAAGGTATAAGGAAATCAAAGTAGATCTCTAAAGTTTTTTTCAAGTATCCCCCAGGAAGACAAGAAGAAGAATTTTAAAAAGAGGAAACAAAAAATAAATAATAAATGGCTAACTTAAACGCTAATGTATCTACAATTGCTTTTTTTAATTTTAGTACATTTACTTTTTGGTGATGGAGATCGTGGTGGTGGTGGTGATGTGTGTGTGTGCATCTGTATGTATGGTGTGTATATATGGGGTGTGTATGTGTGTGTGCGCGCACGTGTGTGTGTATGTGTGCGTGTGTGCGTGCGTGAGTGCGTGTGTGTGCGTGTGTGTGCGTACGTGAGTGCGTGCGTGCGTGCGTGTGTGTGTGTGTGTGTGTGTGTGTGTGTGTGTGTGT
>LOEQ01002914.1:155957-185835 GCA_001685075.1 Bramus lutescens | reverse complement strand
GTTGCTGGGAATTGAACTCAGGTCCTCTGGAAGAGCAGTCAGTGCTCTTAACGGATGTGCCATCTCTCCAGCCCGCTCACTGTTTTCTTAATCATTACTGCTCCATTGCAACTTCTAGTTCATATCCAAGTTGTCTTCTTAGACTAATCTTTCACAGTGTATACCTCAAATAGGACCTCCCAGTACCAGAAATACTATCATAGCATCAGTCTCACTATACTATAACCAGAATTCCTTGTGCAGAAATGTATCATCTCTATCTACAATTAATATCTAAAGCATATTCAGATACTTGCTGAATGTCAAGCAAGCAAAGGGACCATAAAGCCCAATAAGAAAAACAGATGACCACTATTTTAGTTTTTTAAAGTTTTTAAAATTAGAAATATCTTCTAAAGAAATTGCTAATTTTAATGTGTTCCCCTAAAGTTCACTTAATGCCAAACAGAACAGTTAGAGGTAGGGCCTTTAAAAGTCATATCCTTATGGATTTATGCCATTATTTTAAGAGTATATTAAGCTATAACTGTAGTAGGTTCATGATAAAAGAAATTCATTCCTTTTAATACCAGCACTCGGGAGGCAGAGGCAGGCAGATAGATCTCTGTGAGTTCGAGACCAGCCTGGTCTATAGAGGGAGTTCCAGGACAGTCAGGGCTAGAAAGAAACCCTGGCTCAAAAAGAAAAAGAAAAAAACAGAGAGAAAAGAAAGAAAGAAAGAAGGCAGGAGGGAAGGAGGGAGGGAACCCACTCCCCACAACTTCTGCTCTTTTGCTAGAGGATGACACAAGAAGGCCTTCACTGGATGGATGTGTGTCACTTGATTCTTGTCTTCTCAGCCTTCAGAACTACAAGAAACAAACCTGTTCTTTGTAAATTACCCAACACCAAGTATTCTAGTACAGTAGTACAAAATAACTGGAATAAAAATAATAAGCAATTTTATCATTAAATGTCAGTGATAAATTTTATTTATACAGAACCTTTACCATAGGCACCGAATATATTAAAAGCATAATCAATGAGGCTTTAAGACTGTATCTAGGGGCTGGAGAAATGGTTCAGCACTTAAGAGCTAAAAATAACCCAGAAGACCTGGGTTCAGTTTCCCAGCACCCACATGGTGGTTCACAACTGTCTATAACTCCATTTCTAGTGGATTCAATGCTTATTTCTGCCCTCTGCAGGCACCAGGCATGCATGTGGTACACACACACACACACACACACACATGCGCGCGCGCATGCGCGCAAAACATATAAAATAAAAATATTAAATAAATCTGAGTATCTAACAGGCATATAGAATTGATACAACTGAGAAGGAGGGAAACAGGAGAATAGAAAAGTCACCATGTAACAGTGTCAGAGATTTACTTGCTGCTTGGGAGCAACTCAATCTATGTACAATTAGGCATGCCACAAAGAATCAAACTATGTATTTCAACTGAGTGATAAAGTTTTATCAAATGAAGTGTGGAAATTGAGTTGATTTAATGAAATGTATCTTGACATGAGTAGCTGGTCACACTTATTCTGATTCCCAACAAAAGGAAGGGAACATACTCCCAACTTCCCAACAAACACCCTAAAGCCATCCATTCTCCTAACTGCACTTGGCCATTACAGTTTGACACCTAAAACAAGGCAGGCACTACCCAGAACGTGCTGAAGTATGATGTTCACGCCCTTTAGGAATTTTATTCTCATGTTAGCATCTTCTCATTGGTAGCAGCTATCAGCTGGCATAGTATCCAAATCAAAATCCAAATGCTTGAAGCAATTCATATGCATCTCTAAGCAACAGCTGTGTAATCTTTATAGTATGTCTAAAAATAAAATTTAAAACATTAAATGAGTTTCATCTAACATTTAGAAATATGACTGAACAAAATACAGTCAACTCAATTCATGTTACAGAGTCATTGAGCAGAAGGCAACATTCAAAATGATGAGTAATCCAATTCATAAAAAGTAAAAGTGTTTATAGGCTGTGTTTTCATTTTAGAAGTGTCCTCTTTTGCTGAGGCTATGCAATACTTGGAATGGCAAGGGTTTTGCTTGGTGTTACCCCTGGTGCTGAGGATTGGGCCTAGGGCCCCGTGCAAGCTGAATTCCCACTCGCCCAGCTAACAGTCTTATTTCTTCCTTACTACTAGGAAAGTTATCTTTTATGTAAAAGTTTAGAAAATAGAGTTCTTGACTATCTTAACTTTAGGCCCTCCCACAACTTCTGTTGAAAAGGACTCCTCTGAAGCTCATCTGTCTTTCTTTGGCTGACCTCATTAGCCACTAGAGCTGAAAAAGCTCATATTCTTTAACATTCTGTCCTTGAGATCTCACCACTACTGAGATAGATAGCTATACCAAACACACCTCATTAAACACCCAATGTCCACATACCCCACCCACCCAAGAGACAGGCTAACAGCCTGCTGGGCAAATGCACATGACCCATTCTTCCATCAGCTGGGCCTAGCACTTGCTCAACCATCAGGATCATGTTGACTCCCAAGTCTTTAAGTTCCTGATCTCTAAAGCAAAATGGTCCATAAGGCTTCTAATAGGACCAAGAAGGCCACATATAGCTGTAAGGCAGCAGTGAAATTTACAAGGTATCTATGTAAAAAAATATGATTAGCTCCAAACCATGCATCTTTCCCTAGTTTAACTATATTCAAACAACACTCAAATTATGCAACAAACCCAAAAAACTATGCATATTTATAAAACTTCCAGAGTAAAGTAACTATAGCATGAGTATGGGGGGAGGGTCCATGTTGTTCACACTTAGGGATAAGATGTTACATATGAGCCCAATTTTCATTGTTGTAATACACACAAATAGACACAGAAAATCAGCATGTTTGCTTTTTAAAGCAATTGGACATATAGTTCAGCTCACAGAGTGTTTGCCTAGCATTCACAGGCACTGACTGGGCTCAATCACCTGAGCATAGTAGCACACACCTATAATCTCAACACACAGGAGATAAAGGCAGAAAGACTGCAAGTTCAAGGCCATACTCAGTTACATAGAGTCTGGGACCAGCATGAGAAGAGAACTTGACCACACACCCACACACATTAGTAATCTATGAATGCACTGATTTGTATAATGAGTACATAAATTTTTCTGTAATTATGCAACTTCCTAAAGATATAAAATGTCTCAAAAATAATAAATTAAGACTGTAACAAAGATACCATACACTAATAAAAATGAGAATATAATCTACTCACCACAAATACATAATACATTTTTTAAAAAAGCCACAAAATATAATGACTAACACAATTGTCAGAGAAAACATATTACCTATAATCTAATATAATCTTCTTGTAAATAATGATAGACCAAATATATAAATTAAAAGCAAAAAAGTCCTGAACAATAATATCAAAGATTCAATAATAGAGAGATCTAGCCAGGCATGGAGGCTCATATCTGAAATTCCAACACTTGGGAGGCTGAGGCAAGAGGTTACCATGTATTTGAAACTAGCCTAGGCTACCTGCTGAGTTCAAGGACAGCCAGAAATACAGAATGAAAACCTTTCTCACCCTCTCCTCCAAATTAAAACAAAAAAAAAAGGAAAAAGAGAGAATACAAATAATACTTTTAATCTCAAAACTCAGTAAGCAGAGGCAAGAGGATCTCTTTGAGTTCCAAGCTAGCTAGGTTGGCATACATAGTGAGGCTCTATCTCAAAGCAGAAAAATGAGGAAAGGAGACAGACAGACATGACAGACAGATACATGAACGCATAGATACAAGTTAGAGAACACATTTCTAGCATACCCCCCAAAAAAACTCTATGCTATCAAACCATGTGTTAGACATCAAAAAAAGGAACCCTTACAAATTCCTTAGGGTCTCTTACAGATTATATTTTGATATAGGAAATATGATAGAGCAAATTTTAATTCCCAAGTTTGTAAACAACAAAATATCATTATACAATGCTTAGTAGATCTATGTTAAAATACACCATACAACTTTATGAACCGCAAAATAAGCCAGGCCTGGTGACACGAGTCTTTAACTCAGCACTTGGGGAGGCAGAGACAGGCAGATATCTGTGAGCTCAAAAACAGTCTACACAGAAAATTCCAGGAGCTCCAGAACTACATAAAGCAACCAAGTCTCAATAAAAACAAAAGAAGCACAAAATAGGTTAATGCAAAAATTAAAATAAAATAAAAATAAAGGAAAGTCAAGAGCAGAAATATAGATTATAAGAACAAGTGAGATGGTTAATAAAAAAACAAAAGCTGCTTCTCGGAGAACAGTAATAACCTAGATAAAACTTGAGAAAGATTTATGAAGACCAAAAAGAAGGGAAGATACTTAGTGTTTTATCTAAATACTAGTGATTTTGCTTTTCAAACAAGATTTACTTTTATCCATATAAATGTTTTGCCTGCATATATACATGTACCTTCCTACCATCCTACCTGCCTACCTACAAACATATATATAATGTGTGCATACAATGTTTGGAGAAGTTAGAAGATGGTATTAGATCCCCTTGAATTGGAGTTACAGATGGTTGTGAGCCACCATACAGATGCTGAGAATTGAACTTGAATCCTCTGGAAGAGCAACCAGAACCACTCAGCCATCTCTCCAGTCACCACCATAAAATGCCAAAATTATGAAAAGTATAGAGTTTGAGTGGAATAAAAGAGAATAGAACAATAAAAAAAAGCAAACAAACAAAAAAAGACTCCAAGCCTAACTCCATGGTGAAACCTTTTCCTTTACAGGTGCTTAGGCCAGCCAAGACTAGAGTAGGAGCTACTCAAAAAAAGAGGTCTAATCACAAGATCGTTCGAACAGAAATGAAAACCTAGTGGAGAAAAGGACATAACTACCAAGAGTTTAAAGGGAGGTGAGTTGGGGGTAGAAAGATGACTCAATTGATGACAGTGCTTGCTGGGCAAGACTGAAGACCTAAATTCCACACCCAGAACTCACTCAAGCTATAAACAGCAGAAGGACCTGGAATTGTGGTGCTGCGCTGTGGGGCAGGAACGTGGCACTAGCTAGCCAGTCAATCTAGCAAAATTGGTGAGCTCTAGGTTAAATAAAAAAAAAAAACCTGCCAAAAAAAAAAAGTGGAGTGACGTAAGAAGAAACAGGAGATTGACCTCTAGTTTCCATTAATACATGTACATACATGCATATGCATAAACTCTCACACTCACAACTAAACAATTTTTTTAAAAATACATTAATGGAGCTAGAGAGATGGCTCAGCAGTTAAGAGCACTTATTGCTCTTGCAAAGGATTCATAACCATCTATAACTGCAGTTACAGGGCATCTAATACCCTCTTCTGACTTCTCTGGACCCCAGGGATGCAAATGGTGCATACACACACATTCAAACAAAACATTCATACACATAAAATAAATCTAAAAAAGAAATTAATTCTCTTGGTCATCCATAATGAGAGCCTCACCTTAAGAGTCATTTTTCCTAAGTCAAAGCAAGCAATTAAACATCTAGAACTGCATATACGTTCTTAAAACTTCTACCATCAAAAAATATACACACATAGTTCTGTTATATTTCAAAGTATGTATTTACGAGAGTCTAAATTATTTATTAAACCCTGAAATGGGTTGAGATATGCTAATTTTCAGTTCCTACAAAAATATTATACAGTAACATTTGAAGTTTAAATCAAAGTGGGGGGGATATCTGCAAATATACCTGGCTTTTCCCTTTCTCCCAGTTCTTTAAATTTAACACAAATACTGAGTTCAGTCTGAAATGTAAAGAAATAGCTATGTTTGTTTATTCTACCGTGGCTTCAAAATATACAGAGAAGTATTCATTGAAAGTATATTCTGGGGCCAAGTGGTGGCAGCAGGCAGGCAGGCCCTGATCCGCAGGCAGAGAGAGAACATACATAGGCCTGGCATGGGTGTTTGAATCCTCAAAAGCCCACCTCTAGTGACACACTTCCTCCAACAAGGCCACAACAACTAATCCTTCTAATCCTTTCAAATACTGCCAATCCCTGGTGACTACACATTCAAATGTATGAACCTATAGGGGTCATTCTAATCAAAACCCCACAGTATTGTTCAAGGCATTAAGGTCATACTCATTTGGCTATGGTTTTTGTTTCTTTTGTTACTTTGATTTCTAAGACCGGGTCTCATTATGAAGCCCAGGCAGACCTCAAGCTTATAGCAATCTTTTTACCTAAACCTCCACAGATGTCAAGATTACAGAAATGTGCTACCACACTCCATTTTTATCTTTTATATTTTTAATTTTTTTCCTGTAACTGGAGATGCCAATGGCTTTCTGAGTAATAATGATCAAACAAAGAAGTTGTAAAGTGTTATAAAATTAAAATACAAAAAGTAAGTAGGAAGAAAATATATGCTAGACATTATTAAAGAGCCATATGAGTGATTTAGAGCAACAAATGCTTACATTGTACAAATGTTGATCTAAAACAGTGGAACATATTATAAAATAACAAATGGAAAAGAATATCCTCCTATTCAGCTAAATCATTCTCTCCCTCTCTCTCTCACTCACACACACACACACACACACACACACACCAACAAATATTTTCAATTAGTAAACAGCCAAGATTTTAAAATAGACCCAAGAGAAAAAGATTATGAAATAACTATAAGCAGCTTTGGTCAACATCAATCAGATGTTAAATAAGGGTTGTGAAGGGCTAAATATTTTACACACAATAGGGATTATGTCTGGCTATAGAGCTGAATTCCCACAGGGCTTGAGAGAAATCTATACAACAGGAAAACAAGAGGAATCAAGTTACTTGTTAATCTGTTAAATGCACATCTCAAGGGGGTGTGGTAGGGGGCTTAAATACCATAACCTCTTACTTGAAACAAATTCCAAAGTGAAGTTTAAAATAGACGTAAAAGTGTTGTCCCTGTTTATTCAGACACTGAACTGTGCTGTATTCACAAAGGCTATAAACTATGCCAATGAAGCAGGAAAGATATTATAATCTAATTATAACAAACTGAATCAAAAATCTCTTGCTTTTAAATTCTAGCAAAATAGGTAATTCTTTTAGTTCTTAGCCAAGATATATCTAACAGTTAAAACTAGCCTTTGCAATTACACTCATGAGTCTCAACAGCTGTGGTTACCTATACACAACCTGCATAAGAACAATCTACTCAATATTTCATCAAGGATGGGGAGAAAGGGCTTCACAAGGTCCCACTCCTAGTTGAGAAACTACAGGAAGTCATGGTTGCTAGTGGAAAGAAACAGTTTTCTACAGGTGTAAGCCCCTGGTAGGCTGTCCCATGCTATAGCGGCAGTCAAAATAAAGATACAGTGAGGGGGAAGGAGGAGGAAGAGACTGAATGCCACAAACAAGAATAAAGCAAATGCAGGTGCGTCACTAATCTCTACTGAAAACCAAAGCTGATTTACAGGATAGGCCCCTCTTAAATATGACATATTATATCCTGTACTATTTTTAAACATAATTTTAAAAAATCAATAGCAATAGATGCATCCAAAAAATCATTTTAAGGCGAATGACAATTAGCTAGGAATAAGTACCTTGTCTTAAAATAAAATAATTGCTATTTAAAATAAGTCCTATAACATGATGAAGTTTCCAGTGAAAATGTCATGAATGACAAGAAAAAAAGGGTAGAAAAAAGTCAAAAGTTCTACTTCCATCATTAATGACTGACCACAGACAGCTAGCCATCAATGATTCCTCAGCTATGTAACCTTGCAACCACTGTTTTGTTTAAATCTAGCAACAGTTAAATGAATTAATTATTGTTACTATCCTCTGCAGATGAAAAAACTGAAGCCTAAATAAAGGTTAGAGTGCTTGCCTGAGTACAGTATTAAAGCTACAGAGAGATTCACAACTGAGCATCCGGGGCCAAGAACTTCCATGAGTGCATTTGATCTTTTTAAAATCCACAAAAAACCTCATTTCCTTAGTTTAACAAATAGAAAAAAATATGACTGGATTTTCAATTTCTGAACAAAGCACACTAGAAAAAACAGTCAATTCCTTGGTTTCAATCCCAGCTCTGAAAACAGAACTGGACAATTCACAAAAGATTTAGGGAGAGGTAATACAATTATAGCAAAGATAGAAGCTCACTGGTGAGCAAAGATTGCAAGTTAAAACAAGATATCCTTTTCTACTGTGGGAGGCAAACAGCACCCTCATCTCTTGCTGATACAAGTAGAACAAGCTTTTCTGCAAAGCTGCTGGTACACAAGTACCGAGAGCCTTTGAAATGTAGACATTCCCTGACTGCAGGTTACAGTCCTGTAGGTTTCACTTAAAGTGCATTATGCAGAACTTAGCTGCTAAACAGAACTCCTTATGATGATAGGAAAGCCCAACAAGGTACTGTGTAAGCACGTTTTTAGGTTAAAGTTTATGCAACCGCCAGTCAACCACTCTTGGTGGAGGATGGGGGGGAGGGACATCATAATTTAAAAAGAAATATACCTACATGGATAGTGATATTGAGAATGGAAACATAACACTTTAGAAAAAAAGCGCAACTAAGAGAATATTTGATTCAATGAATTGACTTTTTATAAAGTATAATGTACTACAACTCCAGTTTACACTAGAAGCCAAAATCTGAAAAGCGCAATTAGTGCAAGATCAAAACTACGTATGTGTGTACAAAGTCCATATTGCTTCCCCTAAGTCTCATTCATCTACCTACTGATGTGCAGTAGAAAAAGTATCCTTTTGTTATATGCAGACCAACAACCTAACACTCAGGAGGCTGAGGAAAATTGCCATGGACTAGAGGCCACCCTGAGCTACTACTTATCTCATATCAGACCAGGCAGTACAGCAAAAACAAAACAAAACTAGAAGAACTGACCCTGCTGGGCTGGAGAGATGGCTCAGCAGTGAAGAAACATTTACTGCTCTTAAGAGAACCTACATTTGCTTCCCAGAACACACATCACATGGTTTCACAGCTAATTTCCAATTTCAAGACTGTAGTAGTCTGCACATAAATGTTCAATAAAAAAATAAACATTAGAGTGTTCATAGCATTTATAATATATAAAACTACTGTATAAAACTACAACCAATTCAAATGTTCCTCTACCTGAGAATGAGTAATCCACACAATGGAATGATTTAAGATATAGATGAATAAAACATACGGAAGATTAGAAAAAGCTTCATGAGTACATGGACATGTTAACCTCCACATTACCAGGCCACAGAATAGTGCTTATCATTAAAACACTTATGAAGTTAACCAATAAATCCTTCTGCTTTTTAAGTCTGTCATACAAATATATTGCCAATAAGCATTTAGTTTGTCTATAAGCATACGGCTTTTTTCCCATCCTGTTTTTAAATATGTAACTAGGTGAATGGGTACATATCACCTATTGAATCAAAAGAAATAGTAAGCCAGGCAGTGGTGGCGCATGGCTTTAATCCCAGCACTAGGGAGTCAGAGGTAGGTAGATCTCTGTGAGTTCGAGGTTAGTCTGGTCTACAAAGTGAGTTCCAGGACAGCCACGGTTACACAGAGAAACCTGTAACAAAACAAACAAAAGAAACAGTAACAGTTATATATTTCCCAAGAGCAAACCAAAGGCCTTATTTTCAGTCATAACAGGAACAAAACCTAATCATAACACCTTCCTAGAGATGGAAAGTAATGACATGTACCTTACAGCATTATCTTAGGAAAGAACAGCTTGCCCTACTCTTACACAGGACTCATAACAATGCTTCTGGGCAGAAGAGCACACACTTAACGTGTGTGAGGTCCTAAATTCAATTCTCAGCACCCTGACATTAGATTCTCCAGAAGACACCAAGTGGGTGTCCTACATGCACCTCAGATGACAATTATAGGCCCCGGGTTGTAATGCCTCCTGCGCGCTTGTGTATTAGAACAATCCCTCCTGGGTTTTGATTTGTTGAGTGTGGTTCTAAGAGCTCAGGAAACACACTTTCCCATTTGATAAAAAAGTGAACAAGTGAACATGATAATAAAGAGACCTGTAGGGCTAGATCTGGAAGAGTCCTGAGTGGGAAAGTGTCACAGAGGAGAGGCACCTCATTGTGTTCTTTTTTACAGCTCTCCAGAATTCCTTCTGATCTGGAATTTTAAGGGAGGCATCACTGTGTCAAAACGACTAATCAAACCACTGGCCATTCCTGATCAACTCAAATTTCAGCCCCTTCTCTCCACAGTGTGACGTGGGGTTGCAACTTCTAACTCTCAAATTAGAAATGGATTCCTCTACAAAGTAACTCCCACAGTTCAATCTTTTTACAAAAATATACTGACCATTTCAGCAATCCAAGAGTTTTAAGAACTATGTCAGGCAGTAAACAGAAACCAAATACAGAGTTCTTATTATATTGCAATATCACGATGACCTATTTTCAGAAGCATAAAATTACTTGTTTCAAATTTTTAACGTCATAAATTACCAAGCCCAACACCAATGCTACCTCAATCTCACCAACCAGGCAAATATACAAACCTTGAGCATAACAGAAAAACCCTGTCTCGGGGGAAAAACAAAAACAAAATATTAATTCAGAACTCATATGAATATTATTAAGGTTGAGACTTCCGTGAGCAAACAATTTACTTTGACAAATAAATCTCAAGTATAAAACCGCCAAACTACATCTACTCTTCTACTAACTTTTCTCTAATGAAATTGATTTTGTGTGTGTGTGTGTGATATTCAAAAGTCTGCAATTCTGAAGAATTTCAGAAGCTCAATTGGCAGTCTATAGAAATAATCCAAATTATAAAAGCCTCTAAAACATGAAATCATCTGATCCCAAGCATCACAGGTTCAGGACATTTAATCTATGTCTCTAACTATATATTACATCTGCATATGAAAACCGGAGAGGGACTGGGAATGCAGTTCCAGTAACAGAGCACTTGCTTAGTATGCTCAAGACCTTGAGCTTAAACTCTAGCACCAAAAAGAAAAAAAAATTTAAGAGAAAACTACTCTGTTTCTGAAGAGAAAAGCTAGCTGAGATATTTGAAAATCAAAACCAATACTATCAACCTTAACTTCAAAGTCAACCTAAATATTTTGGGAGGGGGACAGTTTCCAACATAAGCAATCCATATTTATAGTGAATAAATTTCTGTAGTTGTTGGAAAACTGAGCCCACCTACGAGTTAAGGTTTGAAGACTCCCATTTTGTGCCAAGCAGACAACTGAATTCAGCTATAGTCTGGCACCTTACAACTCTAAGTGCATTAGTTCGCTGCTTAATGCAGCATCACCTTTAAAACTGAGTTCAAGTTAGTACTAAAAACTGACACTCAAACTAACAAACATAGGTGACTGTATGCCCAAACCTTCTACACACTAATCACTCTTCAGGGCTGACAATTTATAATCTGGACACCACAAAAAAACACAAAAGCCAAGCCTAAAAAGCTCTGGATTTATTACATGACCCTGGTTCAGGATCTGGAAACATTATCCGATACATAGAACCCAGCATATATATCCACCCACATTAAAAGCATCTATGCCAAGTTCTGATATATAAAGCCTTCAAATGGGTATTCACTTAGACAAACAAAAAGCTTTTGTGCTAAGCTGACAATGAGCTACAACTAATTTAGTTTCTTCTCCAAATTCAACATTAGTAGTATCACCGCCAGTGGTCACATGCATGATCAAGGTATGCAATCCCAACAGGATGCTTAATAATCACCCAGTTAAGCAAAGCTTACAAGTTTCTAAAGGTTATTAAAACTTACATTCCTATACACAATATTGGATAAGTATTATTTGATGTTTCCATCAAGACAATCAGAAGGCTTATATCCTACACTACCAAAATCATTAATTTTTAAATCCAAACTGTTCATGTCCAAGAAAACATTAAGAAAAGGCACAAGTAACATTTCCAGTGCGCTCACAGGAGCTGCCAACCACTCTTGAAAGAAAAACTTCCTTAGGAGAACGATTATCAGTTAGAAACATTACCAGCCAGAGCTAAGTAAATGTAACCAGAGTGAGCAGCAGAGCATTTATCCTTAAAGGCAAACAACACATAATTTCAGCAGCCAGGAGGCAGATTTCAACCATACACCAATTTACACCTAATCCCCAGACTGTTCAACAGCTGCTGCCCTTGCTGAAGCAGTCTCCAGTTCATCCAAACACGCCCCTGGGGGAAGATGACAACCCAGGGAAAAGCAATCAGCCTTACTAGCAATCAACTTTTCCAATAACTGGGGATAAAAAAAGAAGTGAACCATGGATCCATGTCCCTAAAATTAATCAAATAATAGCTCACCAGCAACTCTTTGAATGACTTACCCACCTCTCAAAACAAAAACATAAAAACAAAAAACAAAACCAGAAAAAAAGGAAAAAGAAAGAAAAAGGGGGAAAAGGCCATCCAGATACAAAATGGGCTACAGGGATTTCTTTTAATCACCCATTTGCCAATCTGGGATTCCTCTCTCCTCATCTCTCCTGCCAAGAGAATATGGCACAGAAATGAGAATAATCACCCCTCTTTCCCTCCACCTCCTACTTCATCATTCACTAACAAGTAGTTCACCAATCTTAGACAAGCACAGACTCTCCGTTCATTCCACAATATTTCCTCAGTACCTACTCAATGTCAGGCAGTATTCTCCCACTTTCCCAAGATACTGAGGAACCTTCAGTGGCTTCTCTAAAACTCAAAAACTTGTGTGATTTTCATGTTTAACTTAAAACAATGAAATGGAAAAGTGTCGTAAATTTTCTCTTAACTGCCTTATAAAGAAATATCTTTAAAAACTAAAATTCCCTAAGGATTCTGTTAGACTACACTTAGTACATGGCAAGTATAGGAAGAACATGAGACATTTAAAAGAGATTGATGAGGCCACTGGAACAAAAGAACGTCTATCGTTCAGGCTCAGTCAAACTCACCCTCAGCTACTGAGACAGTCAACCCACATGATGTCATCTCTCCCACAGTAAATCTCAAATTGTTAGAGCTAGTAATAAAGACAGCATATATCCAACTTAGTATGCACATACAGAGAAACTATCTTCATAACATTTGTCCACTACCATGTGGAAAGTTATTTTGATAGTCCTATTTCTGATAAATGTTAGCCATTCAGTCAGAACCAGGCCTCTAATACAAACCTATTACTATTCCATGCCACTTGAAAGACTTCTGTTCATTTCTGTTTCTCTCACAGAGAAACTGTTACTTAATAATAACAACAGCCTTGTCTTATTTTCTGGAGGTCTGAATAATCAAACAAATCACAGGCTCCTTAACAGTAGAGATAACCCTTTTCAATCTTGGAAAACCTATATTAAAATGTGTACTCCATTCAGGACAGGGTGGATGACCTGCCCTATACAATGAAAAGAGAGTCTAATAATTTCCTCAACATCTGAACCTCACAGAGAAGGAAGACCCAAGATTAAGGTCTCCAAGAAATACTCCAAAATTCTGACACTTTTGGTCGCTGTTGCTGGGTGGATTCTTCCTGGGCCAGTCTGACATTGTCTCTATGTAGTGGAAAATCAAATGAATGACTACTTAACCTACTCTAACAGAATATTAAACGGGCCCTCCCTTTACCTAACAGTTGATGAAGTACTGTATTCAATAATGTAAATGTGGAACACTGGAAAATCCTTTATCCCTTTCTTATACATAACTCATGTTTGAAAAGCATGTGAAACAGATGCATTTAAGAATTGAGCAAAAAACTAATTTTCTAAAATGCTTTTTAACTTCTTATTTTTATGAACGTATGTTCTGCCTACACGTAAGTCTGTACACCATATGTGTGTTGGATCCCCTGGGACTGGAGAGCTGTCATGTGGGTGCCGGAAATTGAACCAGGTCCCCTAAAAAAGCAACCACTGCTCTTAACCTCTGGGCCAACTCTTCAGCCCTGCAAGAAGCTGATGAACTTTCATTCCAAGAGCTAAAAGATATCCTTAGTAGAACAAATGTTTAATTTTAAAAGCCAAGGCACACATAATCACTTACCACATGATAAATATGAAAAGCAGGAAATAAATTTTCTTAATTCTTATCTCAAACTCTAGTTTTTCTCAAGTACCTAAAGCACTATTCATTATACAGAATTTTAAATAAACAAATAAATAAAGGAACAGAAAGGTTGAAAGAAAGGAGATATTTTCTTACAAATGTTCTGTTTAAAACCAAGTTTTTTCTTGGGCCTGGAGGAATGATTCAGCAGTTAAGGGCACACTGACTATTCTTCCAGAGGATCCAGGTTCAAATCCCAGCACCTACATGCAGCTCACAACTGTCTATAACTATAACTCCAAGATATGACACTCTCACATGGACATACCTGCAGGCAAAACACCAATGCACATAAAAATAAAAATTAAAAAAGAAAATTTTTTTCTTGCTGGGCAGTGGTGGTGCACACCTTTAATCCCAGCACTTGGGAGGCAGAGACAGGTGGCTCTCAGTGAGTTCAAGGCCAGCCTGATCTATAGAGTGAGTTCCAGGTCAGCCATGAACACAAAAGGAAGCACTGGGTTGAAAAACACTACTCAAGATACAGACATGGTGATGTACTCTATTATGTTGGGGCGGAAGAATCACCATTTGCAGGCAAACATGGTCTATATTTAACTGCAGGCCAGCCTAGGATACACAGCATGATCCTGTCCCCCTAATAAAACAACAAAAACAACCCTACATATATTCAAGTATCCAGTTTTTTATTCTTTCAAAAAAAGGGAATGTTGTAGTTAGTATTATGTATCTGGGCAATCTAACAAATCACTAAAATGGCAATCTTAAATTTCTCCATTTAGAATTTCACCTGTCTTAGTAATTAGTTCTATTATTATAATAAAACACCATCAACAGTGGGTGGTGGTGGCTCACACCTTACTTCCAACACCGGGGTTGGGGGTGAGACAGAGGTGGGCACATCTCTTGAGTTCGAGGTCAAACTATTCTATAGAATGAGTTCCAAAACCACCAGGGCCACACAGAGAAACCATGATTCAGAAAATAACAAAAAACATGAACATAAGCAACTAGGAGAGAAAAGGGTTTCTTTTAGCTTACAATTACAACTCTCAGGTCATTCTATCACTGAGGAACTTCAAGGCACAAACTCAAAGCAGGAACTTGGAGGCAGGAACTGAAGCAGAGGCCAAGGAGTGCTGATGACTGCCTTGCTCAATTCTACTTTTACACAACCTGGGACCACCTGCCCAGAAGTGGCCCACCCCACCTCACCCCTGTGGGCTGGGGTGGGTCACCCACATCAATCATTAATCAAGAAAAGGCAATCTAATAGAATCGTTTTCTCAACTGAGGTTCTTTCCAGGTAACTAGCTTCCATCAAGTTAACAAAACAAAAACATCAACCAGGACCACCTGTTATGACATGATTCCTGTATTCCTGTATGCTTCATAACTTTGCTACTATCTTCCTTGGTTGCCAACATTCCTTCCCACCTAAATAAAAAAGAGCAGCAGCTCCTTTCCCGACTCTCCAGTGTCTTAACCCCACAGAAGGGACAATGGGTCAAGCAAGCTTCAACAGTCTCTCAGAGACCACAGAAACACTGTTGGCACTCAGTTTACAAAAGCTGGGCCTGTGGAGGAAAAATGAAGACTACAGGGAAACTGAGCGTGGTGGTGCACACTTATAACCCTGGCACTTGGGAGGCTGAAACAGGAGGTCATCAAAATAAGCCCAGACAAAATTACAAGCTACTCCTGCTCAACCAACACCATCTGCTGTTTTCATCCCTGAGGTCCTGGAACTGCTGAAATACGATCACACACAAAAAAACCTCTTTCGGTTTTTTAAAAAATTTAAAAAAAAAAACGATTTTGTTTGTTTTATTTTTCCAGACAAGGTTTCTATGAGTATTCTTGGCTGTCTTAGAACTCACTCTATAGACCAGGTTGGTCTCAAACTCAGAGATTCACCTGCCTCTGCCTCCCAAGTGCCATGATTAAAGGCGTCCTCCACCACCGCCTGGCAACAAATCTTATTGACACTCCAGTTCCAATGAGGCTAGACGCATCCTCTGAAAGTCCTATATTACCATATTGCCAAAGTGCTGGTGTAAGGTTGGACCTTTGGGAAGACTATGAAGCTTCATCCTCATCAAGAGGACGAATGTTCCTCAAAAGAGCTAGAGGTAGAGGGAACAAGCTATATGGATGCATGCCTTTCACCATATTAAGACCCAGAAGTTCTTACCAGACCACGAATCTGCTAGTTCCTTGGTCTTAGGCTTCCCAGCCTCTATAACTGTGACAAGTTCCTGTTAATTAACTAATCTGAGGTATTTCATCACAGCAATGAGATCACACACATTGAAGAATTTCCACTTTGTGAAGGAATGAAATTACTGGTGACAGTTTTGTTACAGGTGTCATCACTATTTCTTCTCTTTTTCAAAAAATTTATAAGAGCAAAATTACAACAGTAGTCAAATAAATGAATATAATGGACTATAAAGATATGGCAAAACTGAATTGCTAGGGGTGGTTCATGTCTGTAATCCCAACACTTGACAGGTTGAAACAGAAGGACTGCTTCAAGACTGAGACACACTTAGGCTACACTGTTTCAAGGCACTATATGCAATGGAGGGAGACACATGTCAAAGAAAACCAAAAGATTCTGACCTGCGAATCGGCAGCACACAAGTTGTAAAGACGAGGAGCTGAGATAGGGAGAGGCTGTAAGGTGAAGGAAGACCAAGATCTCAGCTAATAAGGTAAGAAGAGATCCTCCCCCACCCAAAAAAAGAAAAGGCTTACAAATCACGTAAGTCAAAGTGATCTGGGTGGGACAAAGGGGAACACTGTTATATAGCCAGTGAAAACTTAGGTCCCTATTATGATCGTTTGGTAGGAATGCTTTCCTGTGACTTTCCTCCCATTCATGATGGAGATGGTCTATCCATACTTAAGGGAGCAACTGAATCAATTTCAGATGCTGCTCCATATCTGGAGGGAAAGTCAGAGCTATCCAGTTTTCAAGGTAAATGTCTTGTCCCCCATCACTCAACTCATCAAAATGCTTGAAGTTCAATAGCAGACGCACATCATGCATCCAAGAGAGTGTTTTAGGTTGCTCTAGATTATAAGAGCCTGGCTTTAAAAAAGTGCAAAAATATTTAGAAAAAATTATTGAAATATTTCAGTGATTTACAACCAAAATAAACAGCAAAGTGTAGGAAATATTAACTTTACTTGAAAATGCAACAGAAAGCAATTAAAAATATATACCATTGCTCTTGCCAAATACAGCATAAAGTAATTCCAAAAGAGGGCAACATAACACAGTGACTGAGCACAATCAAGAGCCAGACTGCTGATGTTGAAAGCCTGGCTCTACTAATTGCTAATGCTGTATTACTCTATGGCCCGGTCTTTTGATCTGGAACAGAAGTGTATACCATAGAGGACAAATGTTATATTATACCACATATGCAATGTTTTAAAATATTAACAGTTTGAGTTAATTTATCTAGAGGATTTAGAAGATAGCCTGAGTGAAATGCCAGTTCTGGAAACCATAAGGTGAAAGCACCAAGTAAACGCATCTAATTAATGCCAAAGAACTATACATGTTAAAAGTGGTTTAATGAGAGTGGGCGGTGATGCATGCCTTTAATCCTAGCATTTGGGGGGCCGAGGCAGGCCAATCTCTGTGAGTTTAAGGCCAGCCTGGTCTACTGAATGAGTTCTAGGACAGCCAGAGCTGAACGGGAAAATCCTGTTTCGAAAAAACAAAAAAACAGCAACAAAAAGTTGTTTAATGATATCATGTATATATTTTACCACAACATAAAAAACACTATTTTCCATTTTACCACAACATAAAAAAAACACTATTATCCACCACCCATGTCACTGCATTTCAATTCTCCTGCTAGAAAATAATCATTATATTCTATATGAGCTGTATAAAAGTTCAAGATTCCTGTTTTAAAATCATTTGCAATAAAAGCATTTTAAAATACTTTTTTTACTTTTCACAACATGTTGTACTATGATAAAATTCTGACATTCAAAACATTTAACTTGAATTCTCAAGCAAAAATACACTCTAGAAGTTGGTGCTATCTTTTCAGCAACAAAACCAAAATACACTGTTCTAACCTGAAACAACTTGGAAACAGATCTATAAACTCTCCCAGCACAAGCATTTTAGTGGCTTCTACATGCAGAAAAACTCCACAAACCTTAAATACAACCAATTATGAATAGCAACAAAAATCTTTAAATGTCCATTTTAAAATAAAAACTTAGAAAATAGCCCCAAACCACTTACAAAATGAGCATGTGGTGAAAAGGGACAGAGAATACCAATTTACTATACCCAATGCTGCCTGACAATGTTTGTTGCATAGCAACAAGAGTCTGCAATCTGAAAACAGTACAAGACTCCCTTTCTCCATTTGCCAAGCCACAATTAACTCCATCAAGGTAAGAAACTACAAAAAGAATTGCATATAATTTAATTTCTAAAACTACAAAATGGTAAATCCAAATTCTAAATTACTTATAATTTCAAAGTATTCTTATACTTTCACTCTCAATGTTTCTCTGTTCTTATTGTTTCTCTTATTTAGCCAAACAAAAAACCCCCAAAGGCTCATTTTGGGACTACACTTTGAAAGCATCATTTGTAAGGTAGTTCTTTTTTTTTTTGTATACATGGGTATTTTTGTTTGCATACACACACACACCACACACGTAAATATCCATTCATGTAACACGTAAATATCCATCCATGTACCGAGTGTGGTGCAGTGCTCACTGAGGCCAAAAGGGAGTCAGATTCTCTGGAAGTGGAGTCGCAGATGGTTGTCAAACGCCCTGTGAGTACTGGGTTATCTGGCTCTCCTCTCCAAGAGCAACAAGCGCTCTAACTGCTAAGCCATCACTCCAGGCCCATTTAGTTTTAAAATAACAGGTAACAACAGTGCTCATGTGTGCACAGACACCTACCGCTTCATAATTTAATAGGAACAGATGCTTCCAGCTGATTTAAAAATTGTAATTTACTGTAAAGAACTATAATTTTTAAATCCTGGAACTGAACTATTTCTTAGGATTGTGAATATAGATAAACTGGCATCACTTCACAAAACTTTTTTAGATAAAACTCTATTTCACCTAAGGAACAAAATTAAAAACCACAGTCATTCCTCTTTATCTTTAAATATCTTCACTGTTTTTTGGTTTCTCTATTTATTTTGAGAACATTACAACACTGATGTGGCTTTTTTTTTTTTTAATTTTTCCAGACAGGGTTTCTCTATAGTTTTGGAGCCCATCTTGGAATTAGCTCTTGTTCCAGGCTGGCCTCAAACTCACAGCCTGCCTCTGCCTCCCGAGCGCTGGGATTAAAGGCGTGCACCACCACCGCCCGGCATGATGTGGCATATTTAACACAGAACAAAAAGTTTAAAAATGTTTTCCAACACTTTGAACGAGAAGCTGTTTAAATTCATAGAATAGTTAATCCATTTATAATAATCTGTTGACTGAGAAAATTTTGGAGCACTGTGAATTTAGTAGCTTTTAAATAGATCTACACATTACAGAAACATTCAAAAATATACTTGATGTGCATTATAAATGAAGGCTGTTATATCTGTTATACAGAATATAGATATAGCTTAGCACACACTCTCAAAGAGTCTCTAAAATAATTCTGCTAACCCCCTATGCCTAACTTTCAAGTTATTAATCTAGCAGAAAAGTTCTTCAAGTCTTTTTAAAGTAGACTTCAAGAAAATATGTAAGCTTGGAAGTAAGACAAAGCTGGGTTTCAAACAAGGTTCTACCACGAACTATGTACTTCAACACAAGGGCATCCTACACTAGGCAATGGCCTAAGAAATTAAAAATAATTTATAGGAAGTATATGGCACATTCGTTTTTCTTTACCACCTATCCCTGAAAACTGTATACAGTCTTGTCCAATCTGCCATCTTTCCTACCACTTCCTTCACAAGCTCTACCTTGCCTTCAGACAGCACTGAGCAGAATATTAAGGATGAAAATTGAAATCTGAGAAGTAAACGGCACTGAAAGATAAAATTTAGTAAGAGGCCAGATGTTTAACAGAGAGGACTTTGATTTGAAGCTCGGCTGCCATTTGCCAATGATATGACTTCAGCCAAGTCACCTAACCTTTCTAAGCCTCAAGTTCCATACTGTAAAACAACAGTAAGAACACCTGTGAGGTTGCCTGCCTTTCAATGGCCATCAATAGCAGTTACTTATCAACTGTTTACTTCACCCAAGTGAGGAATAGTAAATCTTGTCATACACAATTGTTTAACTCACTTGGTTTACACCAAGGTAGGCAAATATTATCCCAAAAGTGAAGCTCAGTAATATTCCACTCTATGATCAATAGTTCATCCTATAACAGGCATGTGTTGAACATTCAACTTCCAGGCCTTCAGAAAAGAAATTTCATAGCAAATTTATAGAATAAAAAAATTACTTTCTGGAGCTGGAGGGGATGGCTCAGTAGGCAAAAGTGCTTGCTGAGTAAATTTGGGAACTTAAATTTATTATGTTTATATAATGTTCCTTGTGCCCCTGATCTCTCCAAGACCTTTANNNACACACACACACACACACACACACGCTGGATGACATGGTAACCACCAAAAGCTTGGGAGGAAGATATGGAATTTGTGGAGCAAACTGGCTAGTCGGGAAGTCAAATCGGTAAGCTCTTGGTTCCATTGAGAGACTTTGTCTCAATATATATGGCGGAAAGTGATGAAGATCCCTGACATTAATCTCTAGTCTCCATACATGCATTTGAACACACCACACACACACACACCAAAAAAGGTGCTATCTTTCAAAGAGTGGTTGCGCATGACTGTAGTCTCAACAGTTGGGAGTCTATGGTGATATTTTGTTTGTGATCTAACAAATAAAGCTTGCCTGAAGTCAAAGTGCAGAGCTAAACCACTAGTTAGCCATAGAGGCAGGCAGTGGTGGCCACACACCTTTAATCCCAGCACTAGAGAGTTTCAAACAGGAAGGGATATGGCTGGGTGGAGAGAGGAATATAAGGCGGGAGACAAGAGCTCAGGAGACAAGAGCTCGAGGCATTCAGCTGCTCTGTTTCTCTGATCTTTTGGCTTTTACCCCCTAATATCTGACTGTGGGTTTTTAATTAGAATTCATGCTACAGGAGACTGAAGCAGAAGCACAAGTTCAAGGCTAGTTTGGCTAAGCAGCCTGTTGAGAGTGCAGCTGGGGATACACACCCAGGCCCTACATCAAAATAAGTTTCATTTTAAAAGAAGTCTAAATGTTTGCGCTAACAATTCTTTCAAAGAGCTTTATCTTTTACCTTTCTCATTAATACTAAAATTCAAAAGCATGGTTTTTCCTTCAGATAACTCACGTACTAATAGGCTTATGTCAATTTTTGTTTGCTTCTATTTTCAAGTCTCATGTAGCAGAGACACTGTCAAGGATCAGAAACATGCTTGAACGTGTGCATGCAGAGTAAAACTGGGAAAAGCACTAAAAAAAATCACATTAAATCACAATAAAAAAAAAACAGGAATAATTTCTTAGGATATCAGTCATTTAAAAGAAGATAGTATTTCCCCACTGCATAATCTTATCACTCTTCTTGTCTTCCTTGGGTTGTTTGTGCATTTGGTTGTTTGTTTTGGGGGGGAGTGTTAGAGTAAGATGGTCTCATTCTGTTGCTCACGCTGTCCTCTTTATATCAGCAAACCCCCTGCTTCATCCTCCCAGTGCTAGATTTACAGATCTAAGTCAACACACCCAGCAGGCTTTTCTCTCTTGAAAATAGACCGACCTGTACACCTGAGAGTTTGTTTCTGAACTCTCTTCTATTCATTGGTCTATCTTTATGCCATTATTGGAATATTTTGATCACTGTAGTATTTTAGTAAGATATTTTTTAAATGTGTGTGTGTGTACAGGATGCATGTGTGGACATTAGACCAAGTGGGTCCTAGGGATGAACTCAGGTCATCAGTCTTGGGAGCAAGTGTCTTCACCAGCTGAGTCATCTCACCAGTCCATTTTAGTAAGATATTTAACTGGACATATAGATCTTCCAATTCCGCTTTTCAAGGTTATTTTGGGTCCCTTAAAATTCCACTATCAATTTTGGATTTCAAATACTGTCATTAGGATTTTGATAGGACTACAGAGTCCAGATGTATCATTGGGATATCAATGTTCTCTTAATACTATGTCTTCATTTACTTAGATTTTTTTTATTTCTTTCAGAAAATTCTCAGTCTTACAATACAAATTTTAACTCCTTGATTAAATTTACTTCTTGGTATTTTATTCCTTTAGATATCATTGCAAATGAAAACTGCTTTTCTTAATTTCTCTTTTTTTTAAATGGTTCATCGCTGGTATACAGAAACAAAACTGCTTTTTTGTGTCATCTCAGATCCTCCAACTCTGCATTAATTAGCACTAGTAGCTTTATCCTGACTCTCTGCAGGTAGTGTTTAAGACATATACACAATTTCCTTTTATATCTGTCATGAGACTACTTGTCTAACCAGCACGAGATCAAAGTTGTGACATCCATCCAAATGGGAACTCAGGCTATGACTTAGGAAGTATCTTAGAACAAGACCTTATTCATAAACAGGGTCAATATGGAAGGGACACAATGTTAGGCCCTTAATCCTATATGGTTGGAATTCTTATAAAAGGAAAATGTATCACTGGGCATGGTGGCACACACCTGTAACACTAGTACTTGAGAAGCTAAAGTACTTGGGCTACATACATATAATGAGACCCTGCCTCAAACAAATAGGAGTATCATGTTAAGAGAGAGAATCAGAAAGTAAGGTGTTTATCTACAAGTCAAGGAATCTGAGCAACGACCAGAAGCCAGAAAATGCAAAGAATCCTATCTGACTTTTTAACATACTAGGCCTATTCACAAATTTCAGACTCAAGATTCAAAATCAGCTCATTCCTTTTCCTAACACCCTCTGGTGTTTGGAGCTGAACCTGGGTTTTGCACATGTGAGACATATATTTTATTACTGAGCAACACCACAGCATTCAACACCAACTCTTAAATGTTTCCAGCCTACTGTTCTGCCTTAAACAATTCAGATTTATCACACACACACACACACAAAAAAAAAATTCTAAATACACAATCTTCTAAACGGCATGGTAAGTCTCAAAAATATGGCAATTAATTATTAATCCTAATTTACGAAGAAAATAAATTGAGATTTGGGATAGACAAAAAGTCTCAAAGATAATGTTCTTTAATTTTTTTTAAGGTCTGTGTGAGTGCCCACCAGAACACTCTCATGTAGGAAGGTCAGAGGATAACCTATAGTTCTTTTACCACACATGTCCTGGGGGCTGAACCCAGGTCATCAGCATTTGCAGCAACCTATTGAGCCATCTTCTGTCCTTCACAGACACAATTCTGTTAATAAACTTGAATACCTGTCCCCCAAGATGGAAAAACTTCCATATTTAGAATACATAAAGTTAAAAGATGGCATTCAGGGGCAATTCCCTTAAAGCAGAACAAAATGCACTTTACTGAGGCAATACAAAATCACAGCGACATGAGATCTACCACACAGTAGGTTGACACTAGTCAATAATATCATATACTTCAAAACAATCAACTTCAAATATACCATCACAGAAATACACCAAGCAAGATGACAGCTAACTGGTTTTATTTAATCATTCCACACTGTATGTATCAAACACTCTACTGCACTCTAAAAATGTAATATAACTACGATTCGACAATTAAAAATGCCAATGACATGCTCAGTCCTCAGCTCCAAAACTCAAAAATTTTAAATGGAAACAAAGCAACATTGACAATTTATTATAACAATGGTATAAATACAAGAATTTTAAATATCATGTGTAACTGGCACTATTTAGAAGGAAATCAACCACAAATATGTAACAGTCCCAACCCTCATGGTAGCAAGAATTTTTTATTTATATCTCTTGAAAACAGATGAGTATGTCACCCCTCACTAAGCTAAGTACAAGGGAATGGGCAATTCCCAAGCCTAGCTTTCTAAGTCATTTTGGGGATTTATCTTATCGGGCTACTCTACTAACTTTGGAATCACAGAGTAGGACTTAGGCCATGATAAAGAAAAATTAGTCTTTAATTCTAAAGAGCAACAGAAGACAGAGAGGGTTGCAAAGGATGAGGTGAGCTAATAAAACCTGGAACAGAAAGATCTGACTACTGCAGAGATGACAGATTTGATAAAAATAATACACCATTACAATCAATGAATTAGGAACACTGTATCCATGAAAATGTGAGAGGACAAGATAGATAAATGGGTCTCAACCAGGAGCTTCAGTAGACTCCCAGAATTTGCCAGAAACAAGAGGAATCCTGAAATACCCACTAAAGAATGAACCATTCATAAAAACTCGGCCCCTTTAAATGTACCATCAAGGCAGCATAGCCTCTGAAGAGGGTCCACCATTTGGACTCATCTCTGCCCAGTCAATCACTCCAAGCCACACAAGGCAAACCATCTACAGAAAAAAAGTGCAAACCTTTCAAAGACACAATCCTGCAAGTCCCTGGAAACTATTTCTAGTCAATGCAATACTCCTGGCAATGATGAAACCAAGAATAGTGACTGAGAGGAGGTATGTGGGGACTTAAGTTCATTCTCTACCACAACAGAGCTGACAGCGTTATAGGCACGTGGGTCTACTCACTAAGCTGTACGTTCACCTGTCAGTTTAGCAGTTTTTATTAACTTAAGGTTCTCAGTCTTCCTAGTGCTGCGACCTTTTAATACAATTCCTCATGTAGTGATGTCCCCCAATCATAAAATTATTTCGCTGCTACTTCATAACTGTAATTTCACTACAGCTGTGATTCGTAATGTACATATCTGATATGTGGCCCCTCCACACAAGGGGATCATGACCCTCAGGTTGACGATCATTGCCTTAAGAGGTTTAAGTAGGAATGAAGAAAAAACAGTTCTACTGCCTGAAAGACTTATCCAACTTAATTTGAGGCATCGAGATACTATGACCTACATGCTAACATGGTAAAGGTAAGGTGGACATCACAAATGACAAAAGAGGTTTGGGTCCTCAGAAGGCAGGGAGTACTCCATTGTGTTAAGTTAGTGTATTCTACCTCTGGACTTCCAATATGAGATAAATATTCTTTCTCTTTTCTGGGCTTGTTAGGGTTTCTGTTTTCTTTTGAACAGAGAAGGCTGGCTTGGAACCCACTATAGAACCCAGCCCTTGAACTTCAGATCCTCCTGTCTTAGCCTCTTGAGTATGGCCCAAAACACTCTCTTAATATTTAATTAGCACTTTGTTACGTGACATGCTCAGTTCATAACTGAAGACAACTAACAAAGACCTGATTATTAGGAGGTGAAAAGAAAATAATCAAAAAACAAAACAAACTCCTTAGATAAACTAATTAAGTCTTAAGTATTTTAGCAAAAATGGGTTTATCATATTAGAAAAGCTCACTACACCATGAAAACTTTTTGATAATACTTTGCAATTTTGTCAGAAAATTATGCAAAAATATTAAAGCAGCTAACATTTGATTCATTATTCTTACAGTCTAACAATATAACATAGCTGCAACCATAATATCAAAATTTTCATACTTGTGGTTCATTTTTCAAGATTAAGTCCAAATAAGCCATTCCTCTCCATCTCTGCTATGCAGCACTGTTATCTATGAAATGCTCTAGGCTAATTCATTCTTCATGGTCTTGTTCTTATACCAATTATTTGAAGAAATTAAAGAGACCCCTTATACATGAAATAGCAAGATAAAATTGTTCACCAAACATCAAATATCAGTTAAAGTTAACAATTAAAAGAAACCCAAGGGTTTACTAGTAAGAGGAAAGGGTTTACTAGGAAGAGGAAAACAAATAGTTCCCCTGTGAACTGGTTAAGAGAAAAACTTAGCTGTCTCTGCCTCTAGTTCCTTGCCCACAGAAGTGGGATGACAGTCCCTAGCTTTTAGCTGCTCAAGCAGTATCAATTGAATTCACGCCTTAAGTTTTCAGATGGTAAGTACTTCGTAACATTTTGATACTATTATATTTTAACTCTAAAAAAAAGAATATAAATGCTAACACTGGAATTAATTAACAAAGAAAATTTTTTTCTAAATACAATATATATGCTTTAAAATATTAATACAAAAATTATATGAACGTAAACAAGACACATGCTGGTAGTCTTAGCACCTTGGAGGTGAAGGGAGAAAGATCTCAACAACTTTGAGACCAACTTGAGCTTCATCAGCCTAGGTAGGCTGTTATGAGACTGTCTCTAAAAATTAAAAACATAAAAAAAGCCGGGTGGTGGTGGCACACACCTTTATTCCCAGAACTTGGGAGGCAGATGCAGGGGGATCTCTGAGTTTGAGGCCAGCCTGATCTACAAGAGCTAATTCCAGGACAGGCCCCAAAGCTACAGAGAAACCCTGTCTCGAAAACTAAAATAAACAAACAAACAAATAAATAAATGGAGGGGGGATGGAATTATAAAGGGTCAATAAGTTCCCCAACCACATTAATCTATCAGTTTCATGTAATTATAATTAAAACGACAACAGATTGAGGGTGGATCAAAGGGTTATTTAACTTTTACTAGTTTTCACAAAATTATTCTAATGTTAATTTGAAGATAGAAAAGCAAATCAAAATCTGAAAACTAAAGAACATCTTATCTTCTCGCCCCAATTAAAAGGTGCTGTGAAGTGAGAGGTATGGGATACTAGTACGACACATGCCTGAGACAGTGCCACTACCGAAGGAAAACAAAATGGCAAGAAGATAAGCAGTGAGCCCAGAAACAGAATTAAGGACTTATGGAAATTCAGTATACAATGAATATGGTATTTCAAATCTACAGAAAGGGATGGGTTATTCAATAAATGCTATTAACTGATTACATAGCTGGTAGTTAAGAACCTTTCAACCACTCCAAAATTAATTCCTGATGTTTAAAATGTAAACACCAGTGGAACTATAAAAGTTATCGAAGTTAAAGACAACTCTGAATCTAATTTTAGGTTACAGAAAGCATGATAACAAAAAAAACTATACAAATGGATGACTGATAAATTTGACAGGAAATTTCAAAACTTCTGAAACCAAACAAAATTAAAAGACAAGCGACAAATTCCAAAGACACAGGCAGCAGATTTTACATGATGGCCCCCACAAGTAACACCTCATCATCGGGTGTGGTTTCCTTCCATGCCTTAAGACTTGGGCTGAAAGCACGACCTGGTTTGGCCAGAAATAGATGCTGAGAGGCTGGATATGTACACACACTGGAATTAAGAATGCTATTTTACAGCCAGGCGGTGGTGGTACACGCCTTTAATCCCAGCACTTGGGAGGCAGAGGCATGTGGATCTCTGAGTTCAAGCCCAGCCTGGTCTACAAAAGCTAGTTACAGGACAGGCTCCAAAGCTACAGAGAAACCCTGTCTTGATAAACAAAAAAGAATGTGACTTTACTATCTCAGAGATGCCAAGCTGACAGTCTAAGTCACCTGCGAAAATAGCCTCAACTAAGGTTAGATCAGACTGGCCTGTGGAGGATTATCCCAACTGTTAACTGACAGCAGACAGATCAGCCCACTATGGGTGGCCCCATTTCCTGGGCAAGTGGTCTTGAGCTGTAGAAGAAAGCTAGCTAAGCAACAGCCTGAGCAAGTGAAGACAACTAGCGGCATTTCTCTCTGATTTTTTGCTTCAAGTTCCTGCTTGAGTTCCCTCAATAATAAACTGTAACCTAGAAACTGAAATAATCCTTTCTGTCCATAAACTGCTTCTGGTCAGAGTGTTTAACACAACAACAGAGATAAAACATAAGACTGGCCAAGGGAATGAAAAACATGGCAGTCTTAATAAGACCAGACTTACGGCTCAGTGAACCAATACACTTTATACTGGATTCAGAGGTGGTTTGTTACAGAATAGTTAAGAGATAAAATAGACACACACTATAAAAGACTAGTATCCTTAAAACATAAGAATCATGGTAGGAAAAACTAATCCTGTTGGGGAAATAGCACATGAACAGATACTCAGAAACAGATGCCTAACCTAAGCAAATGAGATATTAGACCCTACTAGTTAGTACGTATACACACACACACACACACACACACACACACACACACACAATTAAGCAAACAGACTGACAAAGATTATGATAAGCTAGCCAGATATGAGGAAACTGGAACTCTAACTAAAGTACTAATTGCATAATGTTTATCAAAACGTGGTTAATTTAAGGGAAGCAGTAGCAGGCAGATCTGTTGAGTTTGAGGCCAGCCTGGTCTACAGTTCTAAGACACCCAGGGCTACACAGAAGTCATGGTAACTCCTTACGTCTGGTAATTGCTTCATTTAATATTCTCTCAAATGCTCATTGCATAGAGGCCTGCCCTGGGGACTGGGACCAAAGTCAAACCAGAAATGACCTTCATAATTTTGTTTATTAATTTATAGTTTTATTCTAAAACGCCACTGAAGGCTTTAGGAGGGGAATAACAATATTTAGTTTCCACTTTAAGATCATTCTGATGGATGAATGGAGAATCAGAGTCGAGTGGAAATGAGGAAACAGTAATGTTCAGATGAGCTAACAATTAACCAGATTTTCATAGTTTAAGATCGACACAAATAAACAGAGGTGGACATGAGGAGATATTAACTGGATACAGTAAAAGATAAAGAAGCCTGACCATGGAGGTGCATGTCTGTAATCCCAGAACTTCAGAGACAGAAAGATTCAGAGGTCCAGCCTAGCCTGAACTACATGAGACCCAAACTCAAAAAATAAAAGAAAATACTGTTTCTTGACCTTTTTCCTAGAACTTTATCCTGAAATAGTCATATATAAACACAGACATGCTTACAAGGATGTTCACAGCAGTGCTTTTATTTCTGGAGACAGACTCTCATGCAACCCAGGCTGGTCTC
The DNA here is from genome assembly GCA_001685075.1 of Bramus lutescens. Lineage (NCBI taxonomy): Eukaryota > Metazoa > Chordata > Mammalia > Rodentia > Cricetidae > Bramus > Bramus lutescens. The sequence continues at coordinate 156,748 of LOEQ01002914.1, read as the reverse complement.
AATCTCTTCTGTCCATCTCCTAAGGGCTGGAACTGAAGGCAGGTGCTATCTCATTTAACAACAGTGAATTTAGTTCAGTTACCTAGCAAGTACAAAATGCAAAAGCACAGGGCTATGTTTGGTTCCCAGAGCTAAAGAGGGTGAGGATGGCCTCAGAAAAAAAAAAATACAACAAATCTAAAAGCCATATCTAAGTGATTAAATTAAGTAGACTGATCCATCCACCCAAGGCAAAAAAAATACTAGGTAGTCACTTTAAACTTATAAAGATCTGCATTTAATGACAACAGTTAATGCAAAGGACTAGTGTGTGCATGCGTGTGTATTCCACATACATATGTAGAGGTCAGAGGGCAACTTGTGGTGGTTAGTTCTCTCCTTCTACTACACGGGTTCCAGGAATCGACAGGAAGCACCTTTTACTTGCTGGGCCATCTTTCCACCTTTCCATTTTTAAGTAATGCAGTCTTTACTTATTATACACACAAACACTGCATATGTAGTGTTACAAAAAGCCTAGCTGCCTGCCGGGTGTGGTGATGAAGGCCTTTAATCCTAGCACTCGGGAGACAGAGGCAGGAGGATCTCTGTTCAAAGACAGCCTGGTCTACAAAAGGCTCCAGGACAGCTTCAGAATAGCTGGAGGTGGTGCATGCCTTTAATCCCAGCACTTAAAAAGCAGAGTCAGTCAGATCTCTGAGAGTTCAAGAACAGCATGGTTTACAGAGAGAGTTCTAGGACAGTCAGGCAACACAGAGAAGCCCTGTCTCAAAAAAACAGGAATAAAGGTG